>JANTOP010044470.1:0-10301 GCA_027564815.1 Symmerus nobilis | reverse complement strand
CACTTATAGTCGGGAGTAGTTTACCCGACACCATGATAACCATATCGTCGGCGTATGCTATCACATTAATTCTTTTTGCCAAACTCTGTTAATTTTAAAGTTCTTTTTTTAGTTATCAAGTCTCTAAAGGAAAGTCTCTAAAATGTATAAGCATTTTCAGATCTTATTTAGAACCACAAAACAACGTTTCTACAATAATTCAGCTTTCGGCGCTTATTTCATAAAAAAAAGTGTAATTTCCCTAGACTATTTTCGTTACTTTTCTAACTTTAGTTTTTTGCAATTTGTTGCCGCAAGAAAATATTTGTCACTCCCACTGCAATTGCACGATTATTGCCGCAATAAAATATGGCACTGCAGTAACACAAAATATTCACCTTGCAGACCATTCCCACTATGAATATTTGTTGCGCAAGACAAATATGACATATTGGTGACATATGAATGACATCGCTCAACTTTTACTACTTTTTCTTGACATCTCTCCATTATCCAAATTTTTCAATATTCTCCGGGCTTTACCTTGATTTTTTTTATTTTAAAATTTTTTGGAAAATTGTCTGAAAAATCGACTGAAAAAACTTGGTTGAAGTCGGAAAATACTCGCAATAATGTTTCAAGTCAAGTCATCTCAGATATCAGGTCCCGATAATTTGCGAAAAATTGAAGGAAGTCCGGAAATGGTCGGGCAAATTCAGGAAAATGTGGTCAAAGTGAAAATCAGACAAAATCCGTTAAAATCTCACTGCAAAGTTGACAAATCTCCCAGAAAATTTAAAAAGAGTTAAATGAAATACAGAATTACTCAATTTACAGGTTTTACAATTAAGGTCTTCGATATAACACTTAAGGTCTGGGCCTAGCGCCCGTAAATCCTTGGGGTTCGATTTGTTATATTTAATAATTTCCGAAGCTTATCGAGACGAGAGATAGCATGGATCAAATTTAGGGAAAGTTTTCATTGAGCTTTTATGCTCATGCAGACCATTTGTAGGACAATTTTAGATTAGAATATCATTTGATTAAATATTAGAATTCGAAGAATTTGAAATTGTATTCAAAACTTAAAGCTCCCGCTGAGCTTGTGCCGAAAAATTGTGAGTTTCATTGCCGTTAAATTATTTCGATGGAAAGTAGGTTTCAATACACATAAAATTACATTCTAAAGTTGAAGCTTTCTTTGAGCAATATAAGCTTTTGTAGAGCCTTTGTCACAGTGGCGTGCGGTCAACATCTTCATAGGGAGTGCAGAATTTTATGACTCCTACACCAATATATTACAGCCTTTATCATATGCGTGTGCTTTACTCAATTGAACATTACTCAGGGCCATTACTAGAGGGCATACCGAATATTTTGTCGGTCGGAAAAATGTAAAGATGTGATAAGTTGCTTTGACAGTTAGGTAAAAATACGAAAATTAAATATTTTCGAAAAGTTGAAATTTATATAAGGAAAATCCAAAATTCCTAAAGGCTCGCACCGAAAAATTTGAATATCGGATATCGCGACATTTGATAAGGATTTCCCGATAATTTTTTCGGATCCAAAAAAATGTATAGATGAAGGAAGTTTATGAATTAGTTGATGAAAAATAGAAAAATGTCAATACTAAACATTTCGTATAAAAGCTTTGCAAAACTTAAAGCTCCCAGAAAGCTTTATTTTTTGAACTTATTTTTACGTTTTAAAATCTATTTTCTATCCAAATAACGATCATTTAACGAAATTAAAAATTTTCCCAAAAAAAGCTACAAAAAACTTAAAAGCTTATTGTAAGTTTAGAATTCAAACTTCATTTTATATATAATTTGGAATCGAATTTTTATCATTTAATTTAAATAAAATATGGAATTTTCGCAGAAAGCTTGTCCAAACTCTAAGCGCAACGAAAGCTCTAAGTTTCGAACTTAATTTCATACGTACATATAAAAATCTATTTTCTATCTAGATAACGGACTTCTTTAGCTATCTTTAGCGAAATTTCATGTTTTTCCAAAATAAAGCTTTAAAAATCTCAAATGCTCATTGAAAGCTTAAAATTAAAATTTCATTTTATGTATATATTTTAGAATTTAATTTTTATTTGATTCATTAAATGCAGATAAAATACAAAAATTTCCGCTAAAAGCTTTCTCAGCACATTGTAAAAGTTTTGAACTTTACAATAACGTTTTAAAATTTATTTGCTATCCAGATATCGGTCCTTTCACGAAATTTCAAATTTTCCCTAAAAAATGCTTCAAAAATAGCGAAAGCTCATTGAAAGTATATTATATATTTCCCTTCAATTCCATTCAATTCAATTAATTAAAGCTTTGGTTGAGATTTTAATTTTTCACAGAGCTTTTTAACGAAAGTTTCCCATTTCATTTAAATTTGTTTCTCGGAAGATAAAATAGATTTGATAATGAATAAAATAATATTTTAATTAAAAGCTTTTACTAAGGTTATGGAAGGTTATTAAAGCTCTTTTCAAACAATATTTAATATCAATGACGTTAAATAATTGGGATAACATATAGATTTTAAAAGGCATAAATTTAAAACCAAAATGAGAAATATTCTAATTTTAATTTTCCACGGAACTTTGCAAGGAAAATTTCGGATTTCATTTATATTTAATCATTGGGAGAAATATTTGATCAGATACTGCCTAAATTAATATTTTAATTAAAAGCTTTCGATGAGCTTTTGGTACTTTCTTAAAGCTTTTTCAGAAAATCTTCAATTTCACTGATTTTAAATTATTAGGATGGAAAATAAATTTCAAAGCGAAGAGAGAAGCAAGAAACATTGGTTACAATTTTGTTTATATATCAGGTGTGCTCTGCGCCTTCTGCGCATTAGATTGCACGCCACTGCTTTGTCAGAACGTCGCTAATTTGATTAAAATTTAATTATTCGTATTAAAATTAGATTTGAAAACGAATGAAATTTTATTAAAAACTTAAAGCGTCTCTACAAATTCTAATATTTTTTCCGAGCTTCTGTGCAAAAAGTTCTGGATTTCATATAATAAATCAAATTGGAAAATTTAAATTGGATTTAAAATGATTAAAATTAGCATAGAGCTTTCATACGGTGGGAGAGATAGTTGAACTTATTGAAGGCCCGAAAATTCAAATCGGGCCTAGGGCCCGAGAATAGCCCGTGAACGGCTATGCTAATAAAGGTATCCACTTTGCTAATGTCCGTAAAATCGGAAATAAAAACAAGTTATGGTGGAAAAATTAGTAGAGCGTTAGGAAAATTAGATGCACATTTTTGAACAAATCGGCAAAAGTCGAAATATCTCAGAAAAGTTGTTGAGGTAATTCTGAGATATTTATCACATTTACTGCCTTTTCCTTACTGAACATTTCTTGGAACAAGCAACATAACATATTTTAATAATTTTTCATAAAATCATCAATTAAATAATTAATTTAATTTTAATTTCTTTTTCTAGCCCGCTCGGGCCAAATACTGATTTTTCAAAAAATTTCCTCCGGAACGGTGAAAATCTAATAATGCAGAATGGTCCTCAAATTAATAATGAACAAATTGATTTCTCAAAATTTCAAAAAGATTAACCCCCGAATTTTGGTGGGGGTTTCAATTGGACGAAATTAGTAAATTGTCAATTTATAAAAAAATGTCTATAAACGCTTCGGGAATTTTAAAAATTATAAAATTTCAATTAAGATTCACTTAGAGGATAACCTAGTTGATATAATGTAATATAAACCTTAAGGGGTTATCTAAAGAGTTATATTTTTAAAATTACGTCAACAATAGATTTTTAAGAAATCCAATTTGCCGAATAATTAGGTTATTTTTGAAAAATCAACGACTTGCTTCTAATTTCCCTGATTTTTCTGCTTTAAGTTTTCTTTTTTTGAAATTCTATTATCATTAAATTTTCCGTTTATTGTCATTTTCCGCGAAACTTGAAACTTTTTCTATTTTTTTGACGTTTCTTATGTTAATTTTATCAATAATACGATAGATAAATCTCTGTGGATGTCACTATGCTTCTCGTATATATCTCTACTCTGGCCCGAAAATAACAATAAATTTTTTTTTTATCGATAGAATTTCGGAATATGAATTTTTGAAATTTTTTGAAATTTTTTCAGAGGTAGTGTCGTATATCTGAACATATCTCGAGTTAGAATTAATCGATATGGTTGAATAATATGTGAAATTAAAGGTAATTAAATTGTCTACAAACATCAACTTTTCATCAACTTTGTCAATCAACTCAGTAGTTCGGCATTAAAGTTTCACAAGTTTTACATCTGAAAACAATTCAAAAATTCATATCTTCAAACTCGAATCATCGAATTTCGGTGTAGACTTTCTGTGAGGTACTTAAAACTAAATTAATTTAGATTTAATCCATGATGGAGAGGTTGGTCCAATTTACAGAGTAGAAGACGAAGTTTATGCCTAAAGTTTGCAGTGGATGCAAATAGTCACTTAAGTAGCTTATTAGAGTTGCAAGGGCAAGCAGTGTTTCTGAGCAAGATATCTGAAAATATATTTAGAGAAACTAAACATCCTTCCTAAAGAGATAAATTACATAAGCTTTCGATGTCTTGAATACATCCTTAATATGTAATCTCTTTTCGAAATTTATTTGAACGTCAGACAATGCGTCAGGCAATGTTATTGACAAATTTTCCGGAAATCGTCTGAACTTTGCCGACTGTGTTTAAGCTGACTTCTCCCGACTATTCCTAGTTTTCCCGTAGTTTTTATAATTAAATATTACCGTTCTAAATATACCCGACATTTTTCTCGCTATCTCTAATTTGACCTCGAACTGTCCCTAATTTTTTGCCAACTCTTCTGGTTAATCTTAAAGAATTTCATTTCATTTCATTTCATTTATCTGATCTTTCAACATTTATCGGCATTTCGACCTTTCAACTACTTTCTTCCGAACTTAGTAAATTCGTCCACCTTTTCTTAATTTCTCTTACTTTTTTCGGCACTTTTTCATCTTTCATCGTTTATCGCGACCAAAATTCCGCAAAATTTAGACAAAATTGAAGGAAAATTCACTATAATTGGGAAGAGAACCAGGCTATTTCTAGAAAGTCAGTTAAAATCGAGAAATTTCAAGTGAATTCAGGAAAGCCTTGTTAAAGGAAGTCAGGAAATTATCTAGCAAATTCGAGCAAAGTTCATATTAAGTGTGAAAAGCCAGAAAACATACAGGGACAGTCGAGTAAATTCGATGAAAGTTTATAAAAGGCGAGGCAAAAGTCAGAAGTAGTTGAATAAAGGTCTGAAGATTAGTCTGGAAAAGGTAGAAAGAGATCTACGTTTTCGCGACTTCTTCGGAATATTTAGTTTCTTAACATCCTTAAATTTTCCTGAATATTTCCCTACTTTTCAAATTTCCAATATTTTTCCCGACTTTTCACGACATTTTTACACGTTTTTTCAACTTTTTCTCATCATTTGCGTCCTTTTTCGGATTATTGCCGACTTTATCTAATTTTTCTCGAATTTTAGAGAAATTTCCCGGATTTTGCGAATTTAATCTGATTTTTCGAAACTATTTCCTGAGTTCGAAACTTCATCCTAATATTTTCCCAACTTTCATAACATTTCCTTATAAAGTTTTAAATTATAGCTATAATATTAGGGACCGGTTTAAGGGTCCCTCTCCTGCACAATTACTTCAAAATTACACCCTTCATTGGTAGTACCTCGCAACTAAACCTTCAAACCCTAGGAGAAAGACAAAGTTAATTTTCTTCGATAGAAGACTCACCTCCAAAGTTTCCTCTTCATACTCTGGCCTTCTTTTGAACCACCGTTCCCAATACGGTGCATAACCGAAATTTTTCGGATCGACGAAAACCATGCCGGCTCGAGAGACAGTGGCTGGTGAAGCGTATGCTAAATTTCCCACCTCAAACAGTAGAGCGCAGTAGGCTTCCAATCGGATCCGTTCACCATTCGCTAACGTTAGCAACTTATTATCATCCATTACCGAATTCATATTTTCAATCCATAACGCATCAACATCCCCATCGAAACAGACATATCGTCGTTCATCATCGCCGTCTAACGGCAAATTCATATCCCGAAATATATTCGAAAATAAACCGTCGATCCAATCTCGAGTTTCAAGATCTAAGTAACCGTAAAGTTCTATAACCGATGTCGCTTTAGGATTTAATGTTGTACATTTTGTAGGCAGTCCTAAGTGACATTGAGCTCGGATTAGGGTATCCAAAATCACCGTTTTCCCCCCACTCGTTGGTCCCACCAACATCGTACAATGACGTGTCATCATCGTCTCGTACAACTGTACAACTTTATCTTGTTGATTATCCAACAAAATGTAACCGCCCTCCTGCAGAACGAAACGGACAGCTTCGTTAAAATCAGGATAACCAACTCGGGGACAATCAACACCGGGAAATAGATCTTTAATTAAACCAAGGAATAAGGGGACATCCTCGAACACGAATTTCGGAAAATTCATGTCTCGCAGGACTCGCATCAGCACGACGTTTTCTGGTAAATCAGCCGAACGACGTTGCATAACGCCAGCCATTCGTAATACAGCGTTTAGGGATCGGAGACCCCAATCGTAATGATGTTGTTTCGATAGTTGTTCCTGAGCCAGCTTATATAGGATTGTCATCTTTTTGGCGAGAACCTTAGCGCTCAGAAACCCATCCGAGAATAGGGATATTAAGCAGATCAATTCCTTATCAGGCATTATACATGTCACCGGTCTGAATAAAGCTTTAACCGACTCGGGTAGTTCTGTTCGTCCAGCGTAACCTGGATTCATTGTTATGAATATCCCAACTTTTGGATCCAGATTAATTTCAGCTCCTTCGAACTAGAAAAGTTTCGAAGTTAAAAAGGATTTGAAGAATAAGAAATTAAGATTTTACCATAAACTTTTCAGCGTTATTTATTAAAGCGCTTCGAATCGTTTGTAGTTGGGTCGATATCACTGAAAGTACAGATATATCGATCCGATTAAATTCATCGAAGCAACCCCAAGCACCACATTGACTTAGACCAGATAAAATAGTTCCAACTGCATGGAAATCCATACCCTCCCCACAATTCGTAACAATACATAGTAAAGCCATCGCTTTAGCTAGATCTTTAGTCGTTTCCGTTTTACCGGTTCCAGCTGGTCCGGCTGGTGCCCCACCCAATTTCATAGTTAACGCTTGTGTGATCGTTAAGTAAATACGATCGGTAAGTGGGGTAATAACCAGCCGACCATTCAAACCCATATATTCGTAACCGTAACGAAATGATCCCGTACATTGGGTAACCATTAAGTTATCTGGTTCGTTCATCCAATAGAATCGTAACTGACTCTCCCAACCGAAATTTTGAGCATCGAGAACATTATCCCGAACGAATTGTTCGATTATATCCCGAGCATGGACGTCAATCGTTGTGATCGTTTTGAATTTTAAACGATCGTTTCGGGTGAGATCACAACGAACTGGAAATAAAATAAATTTAAACAATTCGTTAACGGTAACCGGTTATTCATTCGTTACCTTTAAACACAAGATCGTCGATTTGTTTGTTCTGTTGTACGAGAAACTCTTTCATTGCTCGTTTGTTTCCTTTACGGACTCGTAGGAAAACCTCTTCCACTTCAGCCGTCCACCAAACTTGATTGGCCGCCAAACAAACCATACCCTGATACAGTAATATCCAATCGGGACGGGTTCTATCTCGAACCTTCCCATAATCGTAAATACCCTTTTTCGTTATGTAACGATTTGAGCGACGCATTTCGTCCAGCACCAAATTCATCCATTCTTCGACGCGACCTTGAGTTACGACTGTCGGATTTTTGGGGATGGAGGAGAATTTTAGAAGTGAAGTTTAATAGGGTTGATGTTGAAATTTACCGTCATATCTAAATTCCATCACTTCACCTTCACTAGATATCATTGCCGTTGCCAGATCGACGCCACGGGAGTCTTTAACCAAACGTAAGGACTTTATGTTGTCAAACATCTGTTTGAAGCGTTGGAATATTTAATTATTAATTCCCCTTATTTTTGGGTTGTAAGACAATGTTTGGTAGCGCTGATATAGCTAAGCTAGTAGAAGCAAGCAAATCAGCCAACAAGTTCTCATTCTAACAAGTAAATCTGCATCGACAACGATAGTGATTGCGCTACTAAATTGTAACTTAGGCGTAGGCAAACCAGAAAGGCTTGTTTAAGTAATTAAAGCTCAGCTCAACCAAGCTGAAGCACGCAGGTAAAATATAACTTTATTAAAAGTTCTAGGCAACAAAGGCATATCTGAGTAATTAAATATAACCTGATTTTACCATCTATGCCCTACTGTAGCCCAAGAATGGCAGTTCGATGAAATTCGAACCTCTTGGACTGAAGGTTTAGTTAGAAAATTGCAGAAGAAGAGTGACCTCGCTGCAGTCCATGAATATTTGCAGGATTTGACAAAGATATGCGCAGACGAGAAGTAAAAATGGGAAGTCCTTAATGGATGTTTGAAAATAAAATTGAGGCTATTCAAAAAATTGTGTTTTACTTGTTTTTCTTTTACCAAACTTATCAAACCAGCCTGGCTTAGTAGCAAGTCTCAGCACTACCTTCCATCACCCTATATACCGAACCTTAATCATATGATCCTGCACGCATGTCGGATAACTGCTACCCAAAATCGATAACAATTCATCCGTCGATATGAAATAGAAACGGGGAAATACCCTGCGTTTCGATTCCAAATAATCGTTTAACGATTTCTGACAAGCTTCCAAACCGGCGCCGAGCCCTTGGAATTCCGGTAATCGTCCTGGGACCATACACATCGGTACAACAAGTGGATTTTTTGCACAGTCAACCATAATCTATCGGTTTACAATCAGTTAGAATTGGTTTATCATGCAAGAATCGTTATAATTACTCGTCGAAAAGACTTATCAATATCATCGAATTTTTTTGCTTCAGCTGGCAGTTGGGTTCGAATATCGCCGCTAACAAAAATCCCTTCCAAGTAGATCCATTTCCTCTGAACCACCATCCATTCCTCAATTATTTCAGTAGATAATTGTAAGCTTCGTTCCCATTTCTGAACGGTTTGCAAGAACGGTCCAATAAATCTAGAAAATGAAAGCTTTAGAAACCGTACAGTTCGTCTTAATAATAATTACTGAGAAGCAGCCATTGTTTGTAAGTTCATTGCGTCCTCCTCCAACAACTGTATAATCTCATCGACCGGTCCCAACTTCCAACCCCGATCCAAATCCCCCAACTTATGTTTACCAACCGTAAAACTGATCGTTGCCCACGTTTCCGATATTTCGCGAACCCCATTTTCGATGGCCAACTCCTTCACTGCATTCATAACAATCTCTTCGGTAATCGCTTGATATCGATGCAATTCCATTGCGAACATATTGTCCAACGTAAATCGATCAGGATGCATATCAAAGTATTGTCCCGTTTTATCCATAAGCGCACGCCAATGACGCTCCCGTAGCGCATCATTTTTTAGGCTAACCATCAATGGGACCGTATTTTTGAATTGCTTCATTTTTAGATCGAGCGTTACGCCAACGGATAATAGCCGCACCTATCAAATATCTAATATTAATTTCTAGTTAACCGAATTTAGTTCGAAGAGCAGCCTTACAGCTTTTGGAATTTTTCGAAATTCTTTCATTAAATTTTCAATGCCTTCCGTGAGAACGGCCGGATTCAAATGAGACCATAGCGTTTTTGACCAATTTTCACGGGCAATCTTTTGTTGTTTGTATAACTTGTACAGCTTTAAGTAAACGGTACAACTTTAATTCACTCAGATTAAGTGGGACAGTTAATTTCTAAGCTTAATCTAAAATCCCACGGTTGTACCGTTGTATCGCTGCACGGAAGTAGTGAGAAAAGGCGTTAGTGTACAACTGTACTACTCTGTTTCTTTAAAGATCTCAATGGATTTAGAAAGAACAATTTCAAGTGCATGGGGTACCAGATAAGAGGCCCACATATAGGCTCAAATGTAAAGAGGGTTACTGCAGCAAGTGTCCTCCAAATTTTCTACTATTTACCTTGCTGACAACTATCAGTCGGGTGACGTCCAGAGAATGTCTTACGGGGTGAGGCAAAGTCGTTAAAAGCTGAAAAAAGTTAACGAGAAGTTACGAAAAAAAGGCTAGAGAAGTTAAAATAATCGGGCAACATAAGCATCATTTAGAAGCAGTAGGTTAGGTTAGGTTACAGCAGGCTGCGCGCAGTGTTACCACTACGCTTCCGCGTGAGGCCAAGGAGGTCCATTGC
>JANTOP010044459.1:0-10301 GCA_027564815.1 Symmerus nobilis | reverse complement strand
GGACAAAAACTAATGATGGCATTATGATCAGCGACCCCGAATTATCAAAAACCACCCAGTCTAGTCCCATTTTTTTTCTATTTTCAAATTTTGTACCTTAGTGTAATTAACGAGCGAATATATAAATGTAATTAGTCTTAAATGTATGGTTTGGTTTTATAATTTGTTTATAATTATTTAATCCGCCATTCTTCTATTTGACATGGTATTCTTAATTAGTACGGCACGGTTTCAGATATACACCAATGGCATGGATGTAATTCCCAAATTGTCTGATGACGTACATTTTTCTTTATTGGAAAGTATATCGGAGGTAAATATATATATTCTTCTATAAACAAATTGCCGGAATATAGCGGCTAAGTAATTCTGATTCGTAAGATTCACGATCGCTTTTATCCAGCTGTTCTTCTGTTCTCGCGATTCAAGTGCTCTTTTTCTCATTGTTCTCCCAACTTCATATTCTCAAAACGTCCGTCATATCATATCAATCTGCTGAAGTACACTGCTGATCATAGGGCTCCCCCAATGTTTTCCATTTATGTCTGTCCTGGGCATACTCCTTCCAGTTATATTTCAGCCTTTTTATGTCGTATGTCCACATTGTTGGAGGCCTACCGACGTTCGTACGACTATCCGTAGGTCGCCATTCCGTCACGTTCTGAAGTCTCGCAATGTGACCAACCCAGCTCCACTTAAATTTTGCCATAATGTCTGTAACCTTCGATTGCTGACGGACTTATTCATATGTTCTATGATCCCTTAATGATATATTTAGCATCGATCGTTTCATTACTATTTATACAATTTTTAGATTTTAGATAGTTAGCGCTGTTAATGTTATTGTCTCTGCCCTTAGCCCTTACCAAATTATGCCCATATTTCAGAAGATATACTCTCCGCCTTTTGCGCATTACGCTACACACCAATGCAATGGTACCACCCTCGTTGAATTCAATAAGATATTATGGCAGGATGATAAATCACAATATTGATCACATTTTCGACGTCAACTAACTTAAAGGCTACATTTCAATTTGATGTACTCTGGCGTTATCATTTAAGTGTCCAATTATGAAAAAGCTAATAATGATGACTTGTTGGAAAACAAGTGTTTATATATAGTTATCATTTTTAATAGTCCAATTAGTCGAATCGTTGACTCAAACGGCAAGTCGCAGCTTTTGTAAGAGGGAGGTTACGGGTTCGATCCCTGGTGGCAACGAATTATTATCTTAACAAATTATCTTATGGATTAGTAATAATAACTGTTGTCAATCAACTTACAATGGTTAATAATAACAGGTTAAGACCAAATAACAAATATAGCCTTCAATTAGTGCTATTATGATAGCACTGCTAACAAATAACTTTACAGAAATTAGACAAACAGAAGAAAAATAGTTGTGAAGCCTTCGGGAGGTCCTGCCAGGTTGTCATGCCACCAATCATGATTATTAATAATTAGTCGAATAATGATAAAGCATAAATATTTTTATTGATATATAATAATCATCAGGAGGTAAGCAGCTTTAGTCATTTAAGAGACGTTAGCTCTGATCGATATAATAAAAGGTTTAAAATGTTCTCAATTGAAACGGTTGCGATTTTAGGGACTTTACTCATCGTTACATATTGGTATGTAAATCGTATGTTTACTTATTGGAAGCGTAGAGGAGTTCCATATGTTGAGCCTAATATTCCGTACGGAAATACGAAAGGGATATTCAGTACGGTGCATTTAAGTGATTTAGTAAGAAAACCGTACTATCAAATGAAAGGTTCTGGACCATTTGGTGGAATTTATTTTTTCAATACACCGATCGCTCTATTACTGGACCCGAAATTAATAAAAAATGTCTTAATAAAAGATTTCCAATATTTCATGGATCGCGGTGTATTTTACAATAAGAGGGATGATCCACTTACAGCCCATCTATTCTCATTAGATGCTGCCGAATGGAAGGAGCTACGAAATAAATTGACACCAACATTTACATCTGGTAAAATGAAATATATGTATCCGACTGTAACAAGAGTCGGTAATGAGTTTAAGGATGCCCTAGAAAATCACGTAAAAACATCAAATATTGTTGAGATTAAAGACTTCCTGGCACGATTCACAACAGACGTAATTGGTACATGTGCGTTCGGTATCGATTGTAACAGTTTACGAGACCCAGATGCAATATTTCGTAAAATGGGCCGTGCAGTTTTTTTACCACAACGATCGCGAGCGTTAAAATTAGCTGTCACTAATATGTCAGCAACGTTCGCGCGATTTATTGGATTGAAACTTCTACCAGATGGGATAAGTAGATTCTTCCTAAATGCTGTTAAGGATACGATAAACTATCGGGAGAAAAATCATGTGCAACGAAACGATTTTATGGATTTGATGATTCAATTGATGAATGGGACGGATGGAATATCATTCAACGAAGTAGCTGCACAAGCTTTCGTATTCTTTATAGCTGGTTTCGAGACATCATCAACATTGCTAACATTTACTTTATATGAATTAGCACTGAATCCTGATATTCAAAATAAAGCTCGCAAGGAGATAGCTGAAGTATTACAGAAACATAAAGGAGAGTTCACTTATGAAGCTATGATGGATTTGAAGTATATTGATCAAATTTTAAATGGTATAATTTGGAATGATTGCTAATCCTCAAATACTAACCCTTTTCTTATAATTAATTTTAGAAAGCCTAAGAAAATATCCTCCAGTCACAAATTTAGTTCGTCGAACATCCAAGGAATATCCCGTACCAGATTCCAATTTCACTCTGGATTCGAATACATTAGTTTGGATACCAATTCGTTCAATTCAACATGATCCGGAATATTATCCCGATCCAGAGAAATTCGATCCAGACCGGTTTACGCCTGAAGCGATTTCAACCCGTGATCCAATGACATTCTTACCGTTCGGTGATGGGCCGAGGAACTGTATTGGATTGAGATTCGGACGAATGCAGGCCCGGGTCGGTTTAGTTAAGATATTGGAAAGTTTTACTGTGTCACCATGTGCAAAAACTACAATACCGTTAGTAATTGATCCTACTGGATTTATCCTGTCACCAGTAGGTGGTATGTGGTTGAAGTTGGATAAAATATGAAGATCTATCCACAATTGTACTGAAGGAAAAGTCTGCTGATTATCTGATAAGTTTTTATTAAATTATAATTAAGACATTTACTATAGAATTTATTTATTAGATTAATTTAATTTTTAAATAAAGTAATTTTAAGAAATTAGTTGAACTTGTTCACAGTTGGTGAGTTGATATACGGCCAGGAAATTTCTGGCAAGCAAGTTATCGCAAGACATTGTCCATTGTTCAAATTCTGCAAAAACAAACATTAGTGGTGTATGCCTTGCCTTCTTACAATTAGTTGAAAGTGACCCTCATCTTATTCTTTGGATAGTTCTCGCCGACCTCTTGACTTCGCCAGCCCTTACAAAATGAAATTGGTCTGGAAATAAAATCTTGCGCACTTATTGGAACATTCTATATAGAGTGGGGAAATCCAACGATGTGGATGGATAAATGGGGATATTTTCATGAATTTTAATGATTGTCCCCGAAAATCTAAATATTTCCTCGGAGCTTTCTAACTGTTTTCTATTAACTATCCAGAACGTACCTCGATTTTTTACGCTTTTCCTGCTCCTCCCAAGATTCCGAGAATTTTGTCTTTGACTTTATTTCGAATTCTCTCGATATTTTATTATAACATTTCCAACTTTTCTGATATTATCCTGTCTTTCCTCGATTTTTTCCGAATTTTCTAGAATTATTCCGACTTTTCCAACTCGTTTAAAATTATACGGCATTTTTTTCACACTTCAATCGTTCTCAAATTTCCCCACATTATGCTTGAAGATTTGCCGATTGAGTACAGTTTTTTAAAGGTTTTACTTAGAGAACTCAGCAAGCTGATTCTATGATAGTTTTTTGGGCTTTCAGGGTCTTTCCAGGTTTCAAAATAGCAATGGCATGATCCCAGATTATAGGAAAATATCTTTGTTAGAAGCAAGCTTTGTACAAATTGGACAAATACACAATTGCTTTCTTATGCAAATGTTTTAAACTGATGTTTGTAATATCATCGATCCCTGGACTTTTCCGAACATTGAGACTTTGAATTATATTAATGATTTCGTATGGATTTCGTGGCCCGAAATTTGTACAATTGGTTGGGAAGAAATTAATATTTGTGATAGAGGAGGAGACGGATGACTCGGTACGGTCACCACTCTTACAATTAAAGGTATATTTATGAGAATTTGCGAACGTTCTAGCGATCTCTTAGGATGTCTCCAGATAACTTAAATGAACTTTATTATTTAAATCTTTCAGAGGTGGGATCAGAGGCGGATTTACCACACCGGGCGCCCTAACAAATTTGCCGCCCTTACCGTGTTACCGTACATGTAGAATGAGTCGTATGCGCATTGGGGGTGATCAAAAATAAAAAACTAACTTAAAAACTTAAAACTTTATTTTTGCGAGGATTACAAAACCCCAGATTAAATCTATAGGATCTTGCTAACCTTTCCTAGAAAACAATTTTTTTTTCTCACGATTTTTTTTTCATCGATTACTTTTTTCCGTACTTTTTGCACAAGGTATTTTTAATTTAAGTATTGTGACCAAACCAGAGAAGATCCAATTTCGGGAATGAACTTAAACTTCTAGAGAAATTACATACTTTTGAAGGAAAGCAAAATTGGAAAAAAATTTCATTGAATTTTGAATACAGTTTATCAAAAAAAAAAAAATAGGAAATTTTATAACCTATTCAGAAAGGTGTTCATTTTTGAAACCAGTTAAAAATGAATTGAGATATTCATAATATTGATTCCCGACTACTAGTCCCGTCCACAAGTCCATTTTTTATGAAATAAGTGGCGGAAAGCTGCATTTTTGTAGAAATATTGTGGTTGTAGTTCTAAATAAGATCTGAATGTTTCCCATCGATCAGACTTCCGCTAACAATTCTAAGGGTTCAAAGTTAGCGAAAAACGGTTTATTGTGAATATCTCGTTAGCCGTTAATTGCACGGAAAAAGATATCAATGTTTTTTGCTGGCCATTTTCAGAGCTAGCTGAAAATGATTTCTATTGCGAATCGATTTTGCGTGCGCGTGTGAAAAAAAAAATTGTTTTCTAGGAAAGGCTAGCAAGATCCTATAGATTTAATCTGGAGGTATTGTAATCCTTGCAAAAATATGTTAGTTTTTTTCCATGCAGTTCATTCACCCCTAATGCGCATAGTGGCCTTCGGATCTTCGTTGGGATCTCGGCCATGACTCAATTGTAATATCAACATTAATCATTTTGTTGTTTTTTTTTGGCTGTTTAATGTATTTTGTAAATTATAGAAGACCAAAAGAGAGGTGAAAAAAATCGCGCAATTTTGTAAATATGTAAATACGCCCATACCTCGTTATACGGCCTTGATTCGTTCCGGGAAAGTTGGCCGTAAAGCGAAAAGCCGTATAACGAATCAATTTTTTTGATACAAACCCATACAAATTCAATAGGATCGGTTCCAATTTTTTATAAAATAACTTACTTTTTAGTTTCAAATGCATTTTTTCTTTTTATTTCATTTAAATTTAAATTTCACAATTTATACAATATATTAAACATTATTCAATTATTTCAAATTATAAATAATAATAATAATTAAATTAAAAATTCATTTGGACGCATCAAAAATAAAAAACATAAATAAAAATGTTTTAAACCCCTGCTTACCACGCCTATACCCATTTTACCCAAATCGCTATATGTTTCACACTCAAGAAGGCTTCGTTGCTAAACACTGTTTTAAACAGTTCTAATCAGAAGATGAATATGAAGCATTGTTATCATCTCTTTCAGCTGGTTTAAAAAATTGGTCCAACGTTGTTTGCTTGGCCTTGATGCTTTCTGCTTCTTTTTAAATTTTTTTTTTTTTTTGTTTTTTGGCCGTATAACGAAATATTTTGGGCCGTAACGCGAAACAGTGCCATAATTAAAGAAGCCGTTATAGCGACTAGCCGTATAACGAGGGGCCGTATAGTGAGGTATGGGTGTATTCTTCTTTTATTTATTTTCTTTTCTGTATGGCTCGCTTCGCTCGCACTGGGTATAGAAGCAACCTATTTTTAAGGTTTTTTTTATTTCAAAGTGATTTGGCCAAAAATTTACATTTAATTCTATATGTTTGTGTGTTTTACAAAATACATAAAACAGCCAAAAAAACAGCAAAATAATTCGGCAGCGAGGTGAGCAAACAGTAAAATGAAAAGAGCCAAACAAGGACAGCCAACTGATACGGCAGCGAAACGAGCACAGCAAAATAATGAAGAGCCAAATAGAAACAGCAAGTTGATGGTATCCCACATTTTTTTTATATACCGAGTCAAACTTCAAAAATGTTTGTATCTTAAATTTTGCGGCCCCCAAAAATTTGCCGCACAAGGCTCCAGCCTATTGGTAAATCCGCCCCTGGGTGGGATACTAAGTGACTTTTTTCTATTCAATTTAGCTGCTTTCCAGATCCATTTTGAAGTATGTAACTTTAAATTTTTAATAAAATTATAATTCTTAAGCATACGATGATCTCCCATCTATTTTTTTGCCATCGTCTGCGGAAATAATATCTGATGGATATCAGGTCTAAAACGTCGGTGCGTAGCTTTAGAGATTCGTGTTGAATATTGACGATAAGAACTTCATCTATCATGGCTTTGTTACTAAAGTTAGTAGATAAGGGGTCCAACTTAATCATACTGTTAATTTGTTTACTGAATATTTCCCTATTAGCTTTTTATTAATTTCGTATTTTTCTGCTGGTGCATACTTTCTGAGCACTCAATGTAATTTCAAAGAGTATTTGTAGGTGGTCCGAGGAAAATGCTTATACCATTCTTAAGTTATGGATCGAAATGGTGCCATCTGAAATGGCAAAGTCAAGTGTAGATGCAATGCTTCTATTACATTGTTTGGGATAGTATGTTAGGGTGGGAGAAAATTCAATGAGGAAGTTCTTAATGAACATTTCATCGAACAAGATTAACTTTACAGTTCTCTATTACAGCCGTATACACTTCAATTCCAACATATTCTATTACAGTGGTACGCGGCAAAAGTATTTTAGAAAATTTGAGAGCTTTTCTAATTGCAATCGCCACACCTCCACCTATTTTACCCTTGACGGTCCGCTCTTTTGATAATATAGTCATCTGCTTCTAGTTTATGATTCTGATTAAGCCATGTTTCTATAAATAAAGCAATATCAATCTATGTACAAAGGAAAAAGTTTCAATAGATTTGTTACGGATACACTAGGCGTCCCAGCACGTAATATTAAGAATGTCCTTATTGTAATTGCATTGAATAGACGGTGAATTAAATTTAAAAATATAAAGATGATGGAGTAAGAAACTAAGTGACATACTTTATGTCAGTCTACTACATAGTCTAGTCTAGTATATGTTATCTTTTAAGTGTTCAATTCTGAATGAGCTAATAATGATGACAAGTTGAAAACCAATTTTACAGTAATATAATGTATTTTACAGTCGAATTAGACTTAATATTGATAACGACGAAATCTTTTATCATTCTTCATATTCATAATGATGCAGCTTAAATATTTTCAAAGATATATAGTAATCTGCAGGAGATAAGCAACTCTAGTCATTTGAAACAAGTCAGTTCTGCTCGGTAATTATAATAAAAGTTGTGAGATGTTCGCAATTGAAACGGTTGTGATTTTAGGGACTTTACTCGTCGTTACATACTGGTATGTAAATCGTATGTTTACATATTGGAAGCGAAGAGGAATTCAATATGTTGAACCAAACATTCCGTACGGAAATACGAAAGGGATGTTGAATACGGTTCACATAAGTGATTTAGTAAAGAAACCTTACGATCAAATGAAAGATTCTGGACCATTTGGTGGAATTTATTTTTTCAATAAACCGGTCGCTCTATTATTAGATCCAAAGTTAATAAAAAATGTTTTAATAAAAGATTTCCAATATTTTATGGATCGCGGTGTATTTTACAATAAGAAGGATGAACCACTTACAGCCCATCTATTCGCATTAGATGCTGCCGAATGGAAGGTGTTACGAAATAAATTGACACCAACATTTACATCTGGTAAAATGAAATATATGTATCCGACTATAAAAAGTGTCGGTAATGAACTTAAAGATGCCCTAGATAATCAACTTAAAACATCAGTTATTGTGGAGATTAAAGATATACTGGCAAGATTCACAACTGACGTAATTGGTACATGTGCGTTCGGTGTCGATTGTAATAGTTTACGGGATCCAGATGCTATATTTCGTAAAATGGGTCGCGCATTTTTTTTACCACAACGATCGCGACCGTTTAAATTAGCTATTGCTAACATATCCAAAACGTTCGCGCGATTTATTGGATTGAAACTTCTACCAGATGGGATAAGTAGATTCTTCCTAAATGCTGTTAAGGATACGATAAACTATCGGGAGAAAAATCATGTGCAACGAAGCGATTTTATGGATTTAATGATTCAATTGATGAATGGGACTGATGGAATATCGTTTAACGAAGTGGCTGCACAAGCTTTCGTATTCTTCCTAGCTGGTTTCGAGACATCATCAACATTGCAAACATTTACTTTATATGAATTAGCACTGAATCCTGATATTCAAAATAAAGCTCGGAAAGAGATAGCTGAAGTATTACAAAAACATAATGGAGAGTTCACTTATGAAGCTATGATGGATTTAAAGTATATGGATCAAATTTTGAACGGTATAATTTAGAATTATTTCTAATCCTCAAATACTAACCGTTTTCTTATAATTAATTTTAGAAAGCCTACGAAAATATCCTCCGGTCACAAATTTAGTTCGTCGAACAACCAAGGAATATCCCGTACCAGATTCCAATTTCACTCTGGAATCTAATACGTTAGTTTGGATACCAGTTCGTTCAATTCAACATGATCCGAAATATTATCCCGATCCAGAGAAATTCGATCCAGACCGGTTCACGCCTGAAGCAATTTCAACCCGTGATCCAATGACATTCTTACCGTTCGGTGATGGGCCAAGAAATTGTATTGGATTAAGGTTCGGACAAATGCAGGCTCGTGTCGGTTTAGTTAAGATTTTGGAAAATTTTATTGTATCACCCTGTACGAAAACCCCAATACCGGTGATAATCGATCCTACGTCAAGTATCATGTCACCAGTGGGTGGAATGTGGTTGAAGTTGGATAAAATTTAAAGATCTACTAACTTATAATAATCCTATTACTATAGAATTTATTTATTAGATTAAGTTAATTTTTAAATAATATATAATTTTAAGAAATTAAAAGAACTTGTTAACAGTCAAATTTTTTCCTATACGAAATATTTCATAACGTTAATTGGTACACGTGCCTCTTTGGTATGTATGTAAAATAATGTTTGCAAAATTATTGCAAAATTCATCTCAATTTCACCTAAGACGTTGAAAATTGAGTAAGGAGTAAATGAGAGTGAGAGCGTAATATTTCCTTCTTGAAAATTTGAGCAAATTGAGTTGGCATCCCTGCATATAATCGAGAGGCTCAATAAAATAAAAATGTGGTAATCCTGCAGATGTTTTTGGAAAAGTATTTTCTTAATCGAGATTTGAAATTATGTATTTAGGAACAAAGTTGATTTTTAAAATTCCGGTTCACTTAAGTTGTTAACATTAGTAAGTAGAATATATGGTAAAAATTGGGTACAAATCGGTTGAACGGTTCCCAAGAAATGATCTTCAATATAAAACGGCCTGCGGTTTTACCCCCTTAATACGTTTACTAGTTCATCTTTTCCAGATATAGCGATTATGTGTCCAACAGTGTCGTGGTACCACTGAACTTACCTAACGTATTCTCTACATGTCTTCTATTACATATGTTATTTGTTCTACGTAGGAGAAAATACTATGAGCTACACTGCATTATAGCAGTGGCGTGCAGTCTAATGAGCAGAGTGCGCAGAGCACAACTGAAATAATATCGACAAAATCGTATTCAATTTTATTGCTGAAAATTTGCTAACTCAAATTATTTTTTTTAATAACATTGAACCATTTAACTCGTTTATTTATCAACTTTAGATTGAGATATGAGGTGGAGGACGAGGTGCTACAAAAAAAAACTCGAAATCTAGCCTATGGTCCACGAAATCTCTACGAAAGCTTTAATGATTCCAATTGAATTATCATTAAGGCATCCATAGTTCTTGTTTGCCCTTTC
>JANTOP010044447.1:0-24721 GCA_027564815.1 Symmerus nobilis | reverse complement strand
TCAGTTTCGCATTTAAATCAATTTTATTAAAAATAATAAATTAATAAAATACTACAAATGTAAAAGAATTGATAAACTGGCACTTCTATGTTTGTATGGACTTTCTCGTATCAAATACCATACGTAATCTCCTATCATTCTCTCATTATAAAAAAAGAGCAAAAGCAAACTTTTGAAGCAATAAATGTAGAATTTGGTTATTATTCTATGTATAGAATTAGAATTAATTTATTTAAATATAAACTCAAAAAATTGTTTTTATTTTGTTGACTTGTGTTATTGAGAAATATTTTGGGATCATTAGATTAGCAATTTTTTCAAAAAAAATTTCATTCCAAATTTTTAGAAAAATCTTGAACGAAAATCAATCTTTATTGGTTATTTTACAGGTCGATTTTTGACGAAATTTTAAAAATATGTGTATGTTGGAAGGGAGCCCTCTAACTTTTCGGTATTGATAGATCACCCATGTTGTCGCTTATTTGAATTCACTTGAAAATTTTCCAATTTTGAATTTTCCGAGAAATAATAGGTGTTTCGTTGAAAAGTCACCGTTTTCCGGTATACTTATTCATCGACTCTTAAAAAATCAAGGGGTGAATTTTTCGAGAAAGTTTGTTTTATAATTCCCTCACCCTTGACTCTGAATTGCTGCTTATATTCAGGCGCCTCCCATACAAACGTTTAGGCCCAGGCCTAGTGCCCGTAAATTCTTGGGGCCGGAATTATGTTATTTATTAATTAAAATTTTCGTTTTATCTTTTGGTTGTTTAGGGAAAAATGAATGTAATTCACACACACACAATGTGTACGAAATTTTTACATTTAATTATTTCAATAAAAATTCAAATATTTGGATATTTCGATGGAATATTTGGATGGATGATAGGTGTTAATATGAATACAATTATTTTTCAAACCAAAATCTTTTTAGAGCTTTTAAACTTTTGTGGAGCTTTTGTAGGAAAATTTCAGATTTTATTCAAAGTTATTTTTTCAAACTAAAATTCGTTCAAAACTTAAAGATTTCGCTGAGCTTGTACGTGTATGTAGATCTTTTGCTGTAACATTTCGATTTTCATTACAGTTAAATTATTTGGATGAGATTAGTAGGTTTCAATACAAATGAAATTACATTCCAAAGTTGAGGATTTCTTTAAGAGAATCGCACCAGTTGTAGCCCGAAAAAATATGTAATTTTTCGGATTTTTTTTTTATGAAAACTACTAAACTTTTTTATAATATCAATATATCATCTTAAAGTATAGACAATAAAGAACTTTTAGGATTTTTTTTATTGAATTCAAAGGTTTAATTATAAATGGCCATCAAATATAAGAAGTTTTTAAAAACCCGTTTTGCGGTGACCAACACTGTGTCGAACTGGAGCATCGGAAACAAAAAATGGAAATAGATTTAGTTAAATAATAACATAAACTAGTCCTTAATCAAGGGATTTAAAATAATATGCATTATTGAGAAAATGGCAGATATTCAAAGTTAATTTTTCGATTTTCTCATAAAAAAAACGGGCGTTTTTTGACTGCATAAAAAAAAGTTTTGGTCGAAAAAAAAAATCGTTCGATTAAGGACTAGATTTTTATGTATTCAATAAGCCTGCAAAATTTCAAAAAGATCGGTTCAGCAGTTTTTGAGCAGTGTTGGTCACCGATTTGAGATATGGCATTTTGAGAAAAATGGGTTTAAAGTTTCAACTTTAACACGTTCTTTAACGTCACGTTTAGGTTCTTAACACATGCTTCTCTTTCAAAGCCAATATCTCATTCAATTTTATTCGGATCGACTTGAAATTTTGAGGACATATTTTTAGATACTTATACTTCAAAGAAATGCAAAAAAATCGATTCATACAAAATTACAAGTGGTGCGATCCCCTTAAGTATTAAAAGCTTTCGTCGATCTATTGTGGGAACGTTTCGGATTTGATTACAATTTAATTATTCGGATTAAAATTAGATTCCGAAACGTATGAAATTTTTCCAAAACTTAAAGCTTTTTTTGGGCTCTTTCCTTTATGCCGAGCTTTTGCCGTAATACTTGAAGTTTTGTTGCAGTTAAAATATTTGAATGGAAATTAGGATTCACTACAAATTAAGTTACACTCCAAAGTTAAAGCTTTCCTTAAGCATTAAAAGTTTTGTGGAGCTTTTGTTGCATAATTTCATATTTGAGTAAATTTAAATTATATGGATTAAAATTAGATTTCAATATATATAAAAATTTGATTCAAGACTTAAACCCTCTCTGCAGATACTAAGGTTTGCTCAGAGGTTCCGTAAAAAAGTTCCGGATTTCATGTACTTCAAATAATGAACAACTTATTGAGGGCCCGGCGACTCAAATCGGGCCTAGGGTCCGTGAATATCTTAACGCGGTCCTGCTTATATTATCTTATCGCTTATCGCTCTGGATTGACTAAATAATTGTCTCGGACTCCGAATTATAATTTAATTTTTTCGAATTTCAAGAAATTTTTTATTTTCTAAAAATTTTCCAACTTTCAAGATATTCCCCGATTTTCATACGATTTTCTGATTTTGAAAAAATTTCGATTTTCAAAATATTATTTTTCCGAAATTTGTCAATAGAAAAAATATTTTTTTAAAAAAGAAATTCTCATAAAAAATCCCGTTTTCCCATGTGGCCCTCCGCCCAGAAAATGTTGTCCACCCGTGGTTGGTTAAATATCAATAATTATGTCCGATATCTGGTAGTATGTAGGTTGGAGACATATTAATAAATCTTCTTTTTAATATTGAATAACTGCTACATGCATGCCAATCCAATAATAACCCCGCGTGGTAACATATACATTATTTGACTACAAAATTTATTAATTTTAATAATTTGGGTTATCAGTAGATGCGGATAAGCCACAACCTACACTATAAATTTAATATTTTATTAAATAAGGAAAAAAATGATAACATTCCCATTCAATGATTTTGATATATTAAACTTAGCTTCTCCGCCTCCAGCTATATTCCTCCTGTATAAATATAGACATTTCACCTCTTCCATTATTTATAACATTTCGCCTTTTAAAAAATAAACTTTTACAAAAATCAAATAAAAGTTTCCATCATAAACATGACGAGAAATCATATTTATGGGGGATATTAATGAAGTTCATTTTCGAGATATTTATGAGTAGAGTCTAAGTAAAGAATATCCGCTATTACGTTCGTTCGTAACCATCCATATCGAATTTGTACGGTATGGTAGAGCATTTCCGGTTTTACCGGGTATAGTACCATGTACCGTGCTATATCTGGTACAAATATCATCACCGCACGCTTAACAATAACAATTAAAATTCAAATAAATTATATATATACATGATGTTCAGTTTTCATTTTATTTTTTTTCAGTTTATTAGTTTTTCTTTTTTCCCATTCAGATTTTCCACAAATAAATAAATAAAGATTCTTTCACAGAATGATTATATTAAGTTGTAGGACGGCGATACAGGGAAATGTATTTTCAGATGAGGTTAGATAATATTATCTACTACGCTGATTTTACGTAATTTATCCTCAATAATTTTCCCATTCAATATTTTTCTTTTTCGGTTATATGGAAAATTGTGTGTGTGTATATTCTGAAATCTGGAGTATTATGAATGAAAATGTTTATTAAAAATCTTGAAAATTATTATTAGTTACATCGGTTTTATTTATAAATGGGTCATATTTTTTTGGGCTGAATAGGTGGGTCATATTCATTGATATTTCTTTTGTAAGAAATTAGGTACTGTAGGACTTAGGATTTCCAGTTAAACTTTTAATTTCGGTTGTCCGATATTTTATAATTTCAATCGCAAGTACGA
Organism: Symmerus nobilis; assembly: GCA_027564815.1. Taxonomy (NCBI): domain Eukaryota; kingdom Metazoa; phylum Arthropoda; class Insecta; order Diptera; family Mycetophilidae; genus Symmerus; species Symmerus nobilis. Next base: position 20,871 of record JANTOP010044447.1, on the reverse strand, counting down.
AAATTCCTGATTAATTCTATTCTGTCCGACTGTTTTAAACAAATCAATTAATTCTGTAATTAATTATTCTAATCTTGTTTTGTCCATATAATAAATTATTTTTTTGGTCATCCAGTTTGTGGTCTGAATTTTCGATTCTAATGGTTTTTTTTTATCTAATTTACATATATCAATCCCATCAAACTTATTTTTTAAAGTATTACATTTCAATATGTTCGTACTTTTTATAATATACTAGACTCAATACCCGATCAGTTCAGATCCAGAACAAATTCCTTGCATACCCGAATCACAAAATTTATTTAAAGGACAGATTTGCAGTTAGACAGAATAAGGTTTTAAGTAAATTGATAATAAGACATTAAGTTTATGGCTGACTTAATAGGCAAGTAATAATAGTAGCTAAAAATGTTTCTAATTGGTTATTGCTAGATCTAAATACAACTTGATTATAATTATCGTTAACATAATATTTTAAATGGGATTGCTCTTTATAAATCATACCACTGGCTATCCAGAAATGACCACACAAAGCTCATTGTACTGGTAAAATATGAATACAAACGATCATAATTCATTAGAAATTCAAATTGCTAAAAAATGATAATGGGGATTAAAAGATCCGCCAACAAAAATACTCAGAATTTTTTGTGCATTAAAAAATAAAACCAAAAAAAAAATATTATTGTAAACTGATTTTTTGTATAATAATTAAGCCCGGCTAATGAATGAAATTGAAGAGTATTATCTGATGGAGGACCGACCCCTGATGAAAATTTATGAATGAAACAATTGTTAAATTGGCAATGATCTGGTACACGCATTATAGTAGATATTCGATAGTAGTTTTGCCAAATCTGATTTGTGGTCTGATTTTCTCATAAATTTTCAGATCCAAAAAAATCGCAAAAAATAATCCCAATTTGAAATTTTTTATTATTCGAAAAATAAATTTTCAATTTTGAAAAAATCAAATATAAATCAAAATAATTTTTAAGAAATCAAAGGAACAAAAGCCGGCATCCGCTTGGTCTGTACAAGCCGTATTGGCTTGTTCGGTTCTGTATAGTTCGTATACCTACCTATGGGCGATATATGGTCCACAACCTTCCTTAAAAAAATCAATTCTTGCACCTTATCCTTAAAAATATCTATTTCGATTTAATATCTTTAAGTTTGTACTTTTGAACATCTAAGAAGAGAAATCAGTATTGGCGATCGTCCCTTTAAATTAAGAAACACCTTGTAACCAACCATAATTGAATTAGTTTATGGCAGTGAAGAACATACCTCTGATATTATACTCTAGGGGAAACATGTATCCCCGAGAGACATAAACCCAATTTAAAAATTCATAACTCGCTCAGAAATATTTTTTTTTCCAAAATCCTGAAATTTGTTTTCAGTTTACCTCATCAAGTATCCAGCAATAAACTTTCAGGCAACTCGAGCGATTTTCCTTTAACCAAAAATTCGATTTGAAAATTTTGATCAATAGAGAGCAATAAAATTAATATAAGAAAATTACGGATATTTTAAAAGCTCATAACTCGCTCAGAAAATATTTTTTTTCCAGAATCTTGAAATTAGTTTGTAGTTTACTTCATCAAGTATTCAGAAAAAAACTTACAGCCAAATCGAGTGATTTTTCTTGACAAAAAAATTAAATTTGAAAATTTTGACCAAAAGAAAGCAACAAAATTAATATAAGAAAGTCATGGATTTTTCAAATGCTTATAACTCTCTCAGAAAATTTTTTTTCCAAAATTCTGAAATTAGTTTCTCGTTTATGTCATCACGTATTTAGGAAAAAACTTTCAGCCAAATCGAGCGATTTTTCTTTAAACAAAAATTAAATTTACAAATTTTGATCAAAAGGGAGCAACAAAATTAATACATACACTAAGGGAAATAAATATATGAACAACCAAATTTTTCCCAAACTTCTATTGCATTGTCTGTATTTTGATGTCGCATACAAAATTGAACACGTTACAACAGGATCTATGATAATCATATAATTTTTAACTTTTATCAATTATTATCATTCGCTATTTACAAAAGACTTAAATACCGATTGAAGGAAATAAATATATGAACAGACATATAGTGCGAGGGAAATAAATATATGAACAAATTACATCGCTTATAAATTTTGTTTTTTAAATTTTATTAAAAGAGTGCAAAGTTTCAAAGTTTTTTTAAGTTAAAGGTAATATTTAGTATAACAGTAATTATTTAGAATGTATAAGAGAATATTATTTGTTTCATTTTACTTATTAGTGAGTTGCCAAAATGCCGAAAGGAACATCACTATTGGAATTAGAGCAGGGTAATACAGTTGTTTATCACGAACAAGGAATGACCTATCGTGAAATTGGCCGGAAACTTGGCAGAAGTGCAGGAGTTATTCTCAACTTCATTAAATTGGGTCCACAGTATGGAAAAAAGAAGAGATCCGGGCGTAAACCTCTGGTAAGTGAGCGAGATAAACGGGGAATAAAGCATCTTGCTGTTGATATCACAATGTACCCAATTTTTTAGTTTTTTTACTATTTGGTTTTTCGATTTTTTCATGTTTCAATTTTTTTTTGGTTTCAGAAAAAGAGCGTTATAATGAAACAGCGTTGTAAGAGGGCGCATTGTATGAGGTATTATTGTATGTTGAATCAATGCCAAGACGATTACAGCAGGTGATTATAAAGAAAGGAGGTAATACAAATTAATACTATTAAGTTAAAATCATAACTGATATTTGAAAAATATTTTTGTTATTTGAAATTTAAAAACAATCGTTCTTTTCGTTCATATAAATATTTCCTTTGAAAAAATATTTTCACTCGATACTTTGTTCGAATTAAAATGAAATTACGAAATTGTACATGTAGTTTTATTTAGAGTGCCTAATAGATTATATTGAATTAACAAAAATAATAAAATCAGTTTAGTATCCCTTAAAATTTTATTTATTGTTGTTGTTCATATATTTATTTCCTTGAGTGTATGAGAAAATCATTGATTTTTTAGAAGCTAAGAAATTTTTTTTGTAAAAATCCTGAAATTAGTTTTTAGTTTATCTCATCAAGTATTCAGGAAAAAAAATTCAGCCAAATGGAGTGATTTTTTCTATAGTCTAGAGTCGATTTTTTCTTCTTTCTTTATCTACCAGTTATTATCGCCTACACACCAGTCAAGCCCTACATTAAGCCCTTTTGTAGGTCGATTGTACAAATGTAAAAAAAAAATGCGTACAAAACAAAAGGAGAAAAAAAATCAAGTAAGCACCATCATGCATAAATGATATGCTCTCCATTTAGATAAAAAAAAAATCCGAACAAAATTAACATAGATTTTATCGTTTTTTGGTTTTGAAATTCAAACCCAATAAACATAATCATAAAACATAAATGTTTCGGTTAACAATTTTCTTATCCCCCTACGTCTTCAAGTCACATTTATTTTTATTATTACGATTATGGCATTTTTTTCCCCATTTCTTATGCGAGAGTTAAATTTCTAGTACATCATAATTTAGCATAAAATATTTTTAGAATTTGAATACAATGTGTTAACACCATCCAATATTGAAATTCCTTAACTTATAACAAGTAATACGCATGCAAATTATGATTGTGACGATGATTTTTATTGTTTCTGGACTTTTTGTCTCTCTAGAATGCAAGTAGGTATTTTTGATACTTTTGAAAACTATTTTAATTACAAATTTTAATTCCCATCAATAAATCGGAAGTAAAATGTTTGACATTTCATCAACCCATTTAAAAAGAATTATTTCTACAAATAAAAGCAAATGTCTTAACTTCTCACTATCCTATTTGTATTAAGACAATTTATATTTCCTTAATACGATTTGTTAAGAAGGGATATTCGTCTGCACAGGTAAGTATAAATAATATCAGACTTGTATAAAAAGTAATACAATATTTGTCATACAAATATGTTAAACATATTAAACTCTCATATAGAGGTATGGTTGGTTCAACATTATGTTGGAATGACAAACGGATATCCACATTACATAAATCTAATGGTAATTATGGGAACCATATAGACTCTAGAAATTATAATACAAACAGACTGAAAGAAACATCAAATGCAAAGAATTTCGTTTTAAGTGGAAATTTTATTGACTTTTTTCTTCTTTCATATTTATTTGTTTATATGGATTTTGTTAAGTTTGACTAGTTGCGGTATAAACTGGTATATCAATATAATTATAAGGACCATTTTAAAATAGTATATATCAAAAGATAGGGCACACTTTTGAACATCTTTTGATATAAAACAGAAATTATAATTTTTTCTTTTATTTTACCAAGAAAAATTATAAAATATATAATTATTATGATTGATTAATGAACTTAAATAATTGAATTAAAATTTAAAAGGGTTTTTTATTATGATGTACGAGTACTTTATGGATGGCGGCGATACTTTGTCAAACAAAATCATATCAAGGAACGAACTAAAAACTTGACTAATTACAATTATTTAAAATAACTAATAATTTTCTAAAATGAAGGCTCTGATGTAATTAGTTATAGATGTGATAAAACCTATAACCGTAAAAGAAATTAAAATAAAAAATATGGCAGGATAAAATGTATGTTGTAATAAGTATAAGTAAACATCTTATATCTAAGATCGAATATATTATGTACATCCTTCCGAGCTCGTGCAAGAAATTACAAGCAAGACTAGAACCCAATAATTTTACAGAAGAACCTATCCGTTTAATATTTCATTTCAATAGGGGGAAGGTTCTTCTTTGATTTAAAATTAATATGATAAAATTAGGGGCCATTAATTTAAATATAGGATATTTTCTTCGTATTATATGATTTTGGTATATATTGTATATACAAGCTTTGAAAAAGGTACTTCTCACAAAAAAACCAATTCACTTAATATTTTATTTCTCTACTTCGAAGGCTCTTCTTTCATTCAGGATCAATAATTTAGGGCCATCCAATTAGGAGATCGGGGATAATTTTCTTATATACATTTTCTTCATATTTAAAAGACAATGGAAATTGTGGTAATTTAATTTGATGAAAAAAAATATTTCTCTAAGGAACATAAAATCAATAATTTATTACACTACTTGGAAGGATCTAATTTTAATCAGGACTAATATAGAAAAATCAGGGCCATCCAATTTTGAGATAGGAGATTCTTTTCTTATATATATTTTCTTCATATAAAAATACATAATAATTGAAATTATATTGGGTTGTTCGGAAAATAATTTCGCTTTTATTTTAAAATGAAAGACGATTTTCTTATACTGAAAAAATATTTAATTGAATTATACTAGTATATTGTCCATTATGGTCCAATACTTTTTGCCATCTTTCTGGCAATATCATAAAATGTTTGTTCTTTGCTGCCAAAAAACTGATCCAGGTGATTTTTACTTCCTCATTTGAAGTAAAGGTTTTACCGTCCAAAAAATTTTGTAGAAACCGGAACAAATAATAATCAGAAGGTGCCATATCTGGAGAATATAGTGGGTGTGGCAGTATATCCCATCCAATCTGTACAAGCGAGTTAACAAACTTATAAAAGGTCTCGCATTATCTTCGTGGAACACTACATCTTTTTTATTGGTCAATTCTGGCCTTTTCTGTTTAAGTGAATCATTCAATTTGTCCAGCTGATGACAGTACACGTCAGAACTAATCGTTCTGTTGTGACGTCATAATTTGGCAAAAATGGGCAAAATATGAAAACATAGCAAGGTTGTAAAATATGTAGAGTAAAAACTACCCGTCCGATTTTAATGATCGAGGGTGTTTTAGAAAGGGAAAATACAGTATATTGGATAAAAAAATAAAAAAAATGGGGGCGACCGAAAACTACACTGAGAAAAATTTAAGTGAAATATGATTTTACGAAATTTTGAAAGAACTCCATTTTAAAACATTTTTATTTATGTTTTTATTTTCTCTAATATATTATAAAGTTATATAAAAAATTGTTAAAATAAAATATTATTTTTGGTTTAATTTACAATGAAAATGTGGTATCCCATTCAAGATTTCATGATGCCACCCGCCCACCCCCAGGGGGTGGGGTTCGGGGTCGAGTTAGGCAGCATTGAATGCAAGTCCCAGAGACTTCAAACTTCATTTCAACCTTTTCTTGATTTGATGCACAGCTCTCGAGATATTCCGTTGTGTCAAGATAATAAGCACCCATTATTTATATGAAAATTTCAAATTCAATTAAAATAATAAATTATGTGATCTAGAAAAACTGTAAACGCCAAAAGTATTTACTTATGCTCCACTATCACGTGCATTTGGAATTTCTCATAGGAGAAAAAAAAAGTGCAATTTTGTAAGAGGGTGTAATATATGGTACAAGAAACTTTAAATCTGTTTTTCTCGAAATAGGGTTTTTGGAAACGAATAACAAGATTTCTCTGGAACCACACGTCCAATTTTAATGTCGCATGGCTCATTTTGTTTATTTTTGAGTTTTCTAGTGCCGCATCGAGAATGAACGAAAAATTTTCATTACTTTTTATTTTATGGCCAAAAAACAGCGGCAAAAATGGGTGGTTTCTGACCGAATTTATTAAAACTTTTGCCATTTGTAGGGGACTCAATATTTTTTGCTCATTCTGGATGCGGCACTAGATAAGAACAAAATGTACAAAATGAGACAAGAATCCTTAAAATCCGATGAATAGTTTCCGAGAAATCGTATCATTCGCAAATCTTTTCATTTTTCACATATCTCACCGCGCCCTTTGCAGACCGCTGACAACTTGAAAGAAAAATAGTAAACAAATTTTTTTGTATACCTAAGGTTATGTATAAGGCTGTGAATATGTTGGGGAGTCGACTAACGATAATAGCGTCGATAAGAGAGACGAAAAATACAAGCGCTTATTCCTTTGCTTATTTCTTTGTTTTTATTGCATATTTTTGTGGTTTTTATTTTTCATTCTTTTTGTGCGTCTACATTTTAATATTATATACAAAGAGAAAACAAAATAAAAAAACCATAAACACTGGCGATAAAAGCAAAGAAATATGCGCTTGTATTTCTCGTCTCTCTTGTCGACGCTATAATCATTAGTCGACTCCCCAACATATTCACGTCCTAATACTGTAAAGAAAACTTTGAATAAGTGCAATAATAAACAAGAAAAAAAATATCGAAAAACAGCGTTTTTTCGCATCTCAAAGTAGTATAGTACCTTAACATAAATCTGGTATAATTTTTTAAAAACGTCTAAAACGTTAAATAACAGAATTCCAAAAATTCCATAAAAAATTGAAAAAAAAAACTATGCAAAATCTTGATGAAATCTTAACCACGTATAGTTTTTGTATCTAAAAAAAATTAATTGTTATGCTATCCAACAATCATTGGTACGAATTCTTAGTAGAGTTTCTCGAATTTTTTTTAATGAAATCAATTGGCATTAAACAAACAGGTAAAGATAAATTTATCTGCAAAAAAAATACAGATAAGACATATTTTATTATTTCGACTTTTCCTAAACAATTGTGTCAATAAATTAATATTCTACCTGCACCAAACCTTCGATCGATTAAAAATATTGATATCAATTTGTATGGAAAATTTTATTTGATATTTGTTCCCTTGAGATACTTTATCAATATTTATTATTTACTCGATAAACAGACAGTTTTATCATATCAAAGATTGGACAAATATTTTCTCGGAAATTTCTTAATTTTAGAAAAAGAGAAATCAGTTCCTTAATCTCTCTTTTTAAAAATCTTTATTGAATGAAAAATAAAATTATAAATCAAAAATTAACATGACCATATATGGAGATAATTTAATTCAATATCTCATAATAAATAATATGAGATGCTGTATGGCTCTCACATCACCCAATCTCAATCGCATAATTACAGGCAATAAGAAGATCATTTAATTTAAATATGTAAGAAGAGAAATATAAAATCGTATATAAATTTATTAAGAAATTGTCTTCAATTTCATTTAAAGTAATTTATTTTATTTACGTTCCATCTCAATGATAATTTTTATATTTACTAAATAAATTTATTACTCGATTTAATTTACATGGTGTTTACCCATTGCGAGTGCGTATATTCAGATTTTTACTTACGGACCACTAAACGAAAACCTCCTTACCGTTAATACAATAACTTATTACCTTGATTAATATATAAATAAATGCATATACATATATGGTAGATGTCACATATGTGAAGAAGATGGACATTATAAAGATTTAAGTATTAATTTGTGAGATTATAATATATCATTAAGATTTAGTTCATGTATATTTTTATTTCTTTAGATTGGACGCGTTTATAGGGTTAATTGAATCAATTAAATTGTGTTTAAATGGACGAATTATATTCAATAAAATAAACAACTGTATATTTGGGTGGAAGAGATTTTTGTATTTAAATCGAAATGAAATCTTCTTATTATAAATTATTGTAAGAGATGTGTAAGATTTTTAGGTGTGGATTGAATATTATTTCAATTAATCAATGAAATTTATAGTAGGAAATTACAGTAAAATCAATACTTAATGGATTTTTGATAATATATAAATTAACCGTTTTTATTGTTAAAATTAACAATAGATGGTTGAGCTACTTATTTGGAATTTTAAATTTTGAGATTTCATAATAAAATCATATATAAGAGATTCCAATTTATTAATCAGATTTAAAATATATAGGTAATTCTCGTTTATCGCGTTCTTCTTGTTGCATCTTGCTGCATAGAGGGTGTTATTTAACATATAATATAAATAATTTACACCTGATCCTCAATTTATTTCCTTTCTATATTAAATTCGATTAATTCAATAAATAACTTTCAATTGATGGGTGGCTTACTGCAACGATAAAATATCAAAATCATATATACAAAATATCATGAGATTTATTACCGACAACATAATTTCTTCATGTTTTATTTTCTATTTTATGCTAAAAGTATTAAGTTGTCTCCATAGATTCAGCTATATATTTCATTCAATCCTACCTATATTTATGGTTTTATTTCCTCCCCCCTACATACCTTATGACACAGATAAATAGATCATCATAAATTGTATCAATTTATAAATGCATCCAACAAGTAACATTTTATTACTTAATACACCAGCAACGGCAGTTCGATTTATCAAATTAGATTACAGACATATATCTATCAAATCTCTAAATATAAAATTACGTCAAGATGTTAACACATGCAAGATGCAGTGAATGAAGTATCTACCCATTGACCACTCAATTTATTGCTGATTAATTCATAATGTTACTTGGGGCATCACGATCTCTATTAATAGTTAAATAAACAAATATTTGTGAAAAACTGTTTGCAGGAAATGAACCTTTTCTATTTGATTTTCATATAAATATTTTTCTATCTTTTCATAAGAGAAAAATATTGTTTTGAAATAATTCAACATAAATCAGGAATTTTTGTCACCGATATTGAACAGAGGAAGATATTTTCTTACACTTTACATAATCCCACATCTAACTGTAGATGGGTATATCTCAATAATACTAAGATTAGGTGGCTTGACAACCGTTTGATATGTTTGTAACAAAAGGTGCTATCGAGACTTAAGAGACTTTATTCCATAAAATTTAATTTTCAGCCTCAACCTATGCGAATAAACCCCCTATGAACGTCATCGGAAAAAAATTATTTAAAAATTTAATTTTAATATACTTTTTAATAAGAGATTAAGGGATGTTTTTTGTGCTTGTAATGTCAACCGTTTCCTGACTTTTTCCGCCAATGTTTCAGAAAATTTGGTCCCGTAAATTTACATACTAAATTTTTAAAACTATTCACGAATTTATCCTACTTTGCTAAATTTATTTTCGGAATTCCGACTTCGTGTTTTTGTTGAATATTAACTACTTTTTCTTGACTTACCAAATGATCCACACTTCTGTAGATATTAGAAAAAATTTAAAAACTTGCAGGTACTTTATAAATTACTTGAGGAAAAATAGAAAAATATCAAAACTAAACTATTCGTACAAAAGTTCTACGGAAACTTAAAGGCTCCCAGAAAGCTTTTTTTCCAAACCTTATTATTTCTGTTCTAAAATCTACTTTCTACCCAGATAACGATCTTTTAGCCAATATTTAAATTTTCGCAAAAAATTACTCAAAAATCTCGAAAGCTTATTGAAAGCTTACAATTAAAATGAGTTTTTATATCACTTGGAATCGAATTTTTATATGGTTCTCCAAACTATTAAAAGCTTAATGAAAGCTCCAAGTTTCGTACCTAATTTTAAATGCTTTAAAATCTATTTGCTATCCATATAAACGTCCAGATTAACGAAATTTGAACTATTTCTTTCTATTCGATTCATTATAATTTAGATAAAATATGAGAGTTTCGCCAAAATCTATCTCAAGCCATAGCAAAACTCAAACAAAAGCCACAGCACAGCTGAAGCCCAAAGAAACCTTTAAATTTCGAATATATTTTTACATTTTAAAATCTATTTTCTGTCCAAAAAATGGAACTTAAACGAAATTATAAGTTTCCCAAAAAAAAAAGCTTCAGAAATCTCGCCAGCTCATTAAAAGCTTAAAATTGAAATGTTATTTTATATAATTTGGAATTGTATTTTTATCCGAATTATTAAATTTATAGCCAAACTATTAAAGGCTCCACAAAAGCTCGAAGTTTCAAACTAAATTTATTACGTTTTAAAATCTATTTCTTATCCAGATCAAAATCGATTCTTAGCATTCTTACCGCTTTCGATTTCATCACATGAACCACATGAAAATTTCGAATTTAAATTTAGGATAAAACTTAAATTCCACACTGACTAAAATACTATTTTAATTAAGAGATTACGCTGAACTGAGCTGAGATTTCGGGATTTTCTTAAAGCTTTTTCAAAAAATCATGCATTTCCCAGATTTTAAATTATTGGATGGAAAATAAATTTCAAAAGACCGTAGGCCAGATTTTGGTTAGCATTTTGTAGCAATAGAAATTGGTTACGATTTTGTTAATATTTCAGGTGTGCTCTGCGCCTTCTGCCCATTAGACTGCATGCCACTGATATAAATTGTCACAGTCACTCTAATTACCATCATTAACTACCATAATTTTAAATGGTTGATATGACCCAGAACTATGATTGTACCGATAAAAAGCCGATTTCTCATCAATTTGAGAAGTCAAGCATCAAACAGATTTTTGACGTATAATTATATATAATACTAATTATTATATTATAATACATTCAATAGCTGATAAAAAATAAAATTTATACTAAATAAGAGATACATAAATTACTGGAATATTTTGTTTTAAATACTAATTATCATGTTCGCCAGGAAATACCTTCCATTTGAGCCTGACGACTGATTTGCCCTGAAAGTAAAGAAATTAAATTATTAATTATGATTAACTCTGGCACTTTACTACTTTACCTTAAATATTTCTTTACCGAATCGCTTCCGATCCCAATTCACCACACCAAACACTTATTCATCGGATTCATTGGCGATCCGATCGGACATTTATAGGCCACCGAAAAGTCCGGTGAATTAGATAATGTTCCGATAACTCGAAACCGTCCCGGACTGTGCACGGCCGTTTTCAATTTATTTCGAATTGCTTCGGGTCGCATTGCCCCGCACCAGACCTGCGCAAAATTCAGAAAGAATAACTGTTCACTGGTCGCATTTATCGGTGGTAACCGTTCATTTGACATCGCTTCCACATCATTCTCATGAGCCGTCAACCATTTTTTATACGCATAGTAGGCCTGCTTAATCCCACCATTATCAGCAATATTTTCCCCTTGCGTATTCTCGCCATCAATTGGCATTCCGACTTCGGACACGGTGTAATTGGAATATTGGGATATTAAGCAGCTGGCCCGATAATGGAATCCGGCGATTGAGTTATCCGACCACCAACGTTGTAGGTTACCATCACTATCGAATAGGCGACCTTTATCATCGAAACCATGCGTTAGTTCATGACCGATGACAACACCGATCCCGCCATAATTTAATGCTCGCGGAAAATAGCGATGGTAGAACGGGGGTTGGAGGATACCGGCCGGAAACATTATCTGATTTTTATTTCGACTGTAGTAAGCGTTCACAACGGCCGGCGGTGTATTCCAAGTTGTTTTATTCACAACCTCACCCATTTTCTGTTGTTCCGTACGCGTTACATGCCGAAGTAAATTCAACGTATTCTCAAAGTATCGATTCGGATGGATTTCTAAATCTTTCAATTGTTCGTTCAATTCATTCGTTGATAAAATGAAATCGGGATATCCGATCCGAAGTAACATTGAGTTAACCTTCGATTCCGCTAACTCTCTCGTTTCTTCATCAATCCATTCCGTTTCGTTTAATATTTCACGGAAGGCGTCCTGCAATTCATGCGTCATACTCATCGTATCCTTCTTACTATTCTCATCGAAATACTTTCGGACGAACATCGCTCCAACCGCCATTCCCATATTCGCATTCACTTGGGTAACGCACGATTTCCATCGAGCTGGGGTTTGTTCACGTCCGAACAGCTCAAAATAGAAATTCTGTTTGGCGTCAGCGAACCGATCGTCCAAATTATTGATTCGATGACGAATGAAACGCCAGAATAGGTAGTTGGCAACGATTCGACGGTCCGTTTGATCGATTAGGGTCACTAGACTTTTAACGTATTTTTCGGCGAACAGAACAACGGTTAGGGAGTCGGGAACGGGTCGTTCCAGTACGATACTCAAATATTGAGTCCAATTAATCTCCGGAATCAATTGCCGTAACGCTTCAACGGTCATCCGTTTATATAAAATCGAAACGTTGACTCGTTCTTCAGGGGTTAAGGTGATCGCGGCTAGATTCGTTTCGAACTGAATCAATTCATTTGATATTTCAGCAGCTGCCTGCCGATCAACGCCCAATAAATGCGTTACCGATTCCATGAAATCCCGGTATGCGGCTAACGATTTTGAATTCGATTGTTGCAGAAAGAAATCGCGATTCGGTAGGCCTAACGTTGTCTGATCGATTTGGATTATGTTTTCGGATGAATTTTTAATGTCGGGACCGACCCATTCCAACAGGAATATATCGTTGTTGTAGAGCCGCATCTGAGCCGTCAAATTAAGCCAATCGAATTTATCTGGCTGCCAGGCGTCTCGTTCGATGGGCGGCCAGCCACCTAATGATTTCAGTAAATCCATCAGAGGTTGTAAACCTCTCGATTCGATCAGTTGGTAGTTCATACAAGAATCATATAAATATTTAGCTTTCGTTTCAGCTGACGCAGCCGATCTCCGGTAACGATCACGAATTAATGCCTGCATTATATCTCCGTACCGTTTATCCATATCTGTTGTTCGTCGCCGGATAATATGTTCGATTAACGCAGCTTTACTTGCTTGTTCCAAACCATTACCCGTTTCGTCGAGATTTGGTGGATGGTCCGTCGTTAAATCTGAATGTTCTAGTTCATTAGTTGGTTGTGGTATTAACTTGTTCCATCCTGCGGATGGTTCAGCGTTAATTGGTTGGGATAACAGATCCCTTAAAACGTTATCTAAACTTTCCCGTAACATTTCGAATGTATCGAACGCTGACTTATCTTTCGGTATCGGATTTACTTTTTCCCAATTACCGCACGCGTACTGATAGAAATCCGTGCACGGATCAATGGTGTGATCCATGTAATTCAACATAACGGCCGCTTGAGCGGATCGGATACTATCCGATGTACCTTCCCCCTTCCAGAAAGCATGGTTCGGTTCCAAGTAATCACTAATAACCGGTTCAATTGTATCGGTTGGTTCCGAACGTCGATGACGGTACCAATAGTTTGATATTGGATATGCAGCATCATCAATTTGTCGGTTCCGTTGTTTTGGATCGATCGATATACGACCGGTCGGATCGATGTCATTACAGTGTGGCGGGAAAACGATACTCTGGGACGGTATAAATTCGGTTCGGGTATCTTTCAGTAGATCCTTCACCGTATTATCCGATGTTTCGGATTGTGAATAATAAATCGCTGTACATTTTATTTTATCCGGGACACCATCATCATCATCCAGATAACTTTCTTCAATCATTCCCTCATTTCCCCTATCCGATATCGGATCGATATCACCGTATACCATTTCCCCATCCGGTTCGGAGGGGTTCGATCCAACCGAACCGATAAAATCAAGTTGTGATAATATAACTAACACAATTAATATTGGTAACATCGTTGCTGGCAGTATGATCAATAATTTCGCACATCGATTATCCGGACACCATTGAATCCGACCCGTTCTACGATTAACACCCAACTGACAGTTGAAATGGCATTTTTTAGTTTCACTTGATACTATTTCCGAATCAATATCGGTTCTCATTTAGGATTTGATCGATTCAATTTCGTTTTAACTACCGATTGGTTTTGTTTAAGAAAATAAAATTGATCTTTATTGCCGCGCGCACTTGAACTTGTTGCTTTTAACTGATAAGAAGATAATTCTAAGTAGGCCTCCGGTTCGTAGATGATAACAATCTTATTCACTAATTTTTTGTATTAATAAGACTGGTGATCATGCGCATCGTACACTTAAAAATCAGCGTCCAATTATTTATTATTATTATGACCTAATAAGACCTAGTAACGATCGTTATCTCTTTTTGCGTAACACCCGTAAACCGATACACCCGACAAACCCGATAAACAAATAATATCTTATCCGGTTTATCTTTTGTTTATTTATTTTAAAAATTTTATGTAAATTTTTCCAAAACAATTAACTGATTAAAATTTGAACTGAATAAAACCGTCATAATTTCGAATTTCATTACTTTGATAAATTGATTTTTATTGAGAGATCGAGCGTGATCAATGGCGTGCGACCTCCCCGCAAACTGTGATATCAGGTCATTATGGTTTGGTTGACGGGGATTGTTGCATCGCTCCTACTCTTTTTATCAATTCAAATTTCTATTTGAATTTAACCCAGCTAAATATTATTAAGTTGAGGTAAAAGATTTGGCGTCCATAACCCACCCACCATTACCTCAAAAAATTAGACCAATTTTTAGGGAAATCCCCGAGAGACACTAGAAGTTAATTTCGAAATTGTTTTAATATTTCTGTGGGCACAAGCACTAACTGTTTAAACAGAAAATTGTGCTCTCAGCTTTACTTTTATTGAAGAAATAAACTTAATTAATATTTTGTTTCTATTTAAGCAGTTATTATTTCAGTGGCGTGCAGTCAACATCTCCATAAGGTTTGCCGAATTTTATGACCACTTAACAAAATGTTACGGCCTTTATTCTAAGCGTTTGCTTTATTAACATTACTCAGTGCTATTACTAGAATGCATGCCGAATATTTTCTTCGGCTGGAAAAATATGTAAAAACGCAGAAAGTTACTTTAACAGTTAGGTAAAAATAGAAAAATTTAATATTTCAGAAAAGTTGAAATTTATCTAAGGAAATTCGTTAATATATCCGATATTTGAATATCGGCCATCGTGACATTTGATCCGGATTTCCCGATAATTTTCCAAAAAAAATTTAAAGCAGCAGAAAGTTTATAAATTAGTTGAGAGAGAATACAAAAATATCAAAACTAAAAAGCCAATAAATAATATGTTCTATTATAAAAGCCAATATAATAGAACATTGAGTTTCGATAGTAATAAATCAAAACTAAACTTTTCTTACAAAAGCTCTGCGAAAACTTAAAAGCTTTTTTCCAAACCTTATAATTTCTGTTCTAAAATCTATTTTCTATCAAGATTACGATCCTTTATTTTATTTATATTATTTAAATATTTCATAAAAAAGCTTAAAAAATCTCGAAAGCTCACTGAAAGCTTGAAATTAAAATGTCGTTTTACATAATAATTTAGAATCTAATTTTTATTCAATTCATTCAATTTAGATTAAATATGAAATTTTCGATAAAAGCTTTCTCAATCCATTGTAAGATCAAAGAAAGCGCTAAGTTGCGAACTTCATTTCTTACGTTTTGAAACCCATTTTTTATCCCGATATCGGTCCTTTCACGAAATTTTAAATTTCCCCAAAAAAATGCTTCAAAAATCTGAAAAGCTCATTGAAAGAATTTATTTATTTAAAATTTCAGGGCGATAGTTGAGTTTTTCGAGAACGGGCAAACAAGAACAATGGATCTCTTCACGATAATTCGCCATCAATTCAATTCATAAAAGCTTTCATAGATTTAATAGATCTTTTAATTTTCCCCGGAGTTTTTTTAGCGAAAGTCTCCGGTTTAATTTAAATTAATTTATTGGATAAAGTAAATTTGACAATGAATAAAATTATATTTTAATTAAAAGCTTTGGATAAACTTTTGGAATTTTAAATTTTAAATTTCAATGACGTTAAATGAAATTGGGATATAAAATAGATTTTAAAACTTGTAAATTTAAAACCGAAATGAAAAATTTTCGTCCATCTTTTAATTTTCCAAGGAATTTAAATTGAACTATTAGGAGAACAAATTAATTTCAAGCTTAAAGCTTTCTTTCAGCTATTTTTTCCGTTAGTTAAAATTAATTATTATATATTTGATAACAATTTCATTAATCGGATAAAAGGTACATTCCAAATCAACAAAAGAAAATATTTATTACAAACTCTCTGCGAACTTTGGTGTCTTTATTAAAGCTTTTTTATTTATTTGCAAAATATGAAATTCCGGTGCTATAAATTTATTTGGCGGAAATACAGGTTTCAGGGGGTATAAAATTAAATTCCAAACTCAAAACTTTTGTTGAACTTTTCCGATTTTTAAAAGCTTTTGGAGGAATATTTCAGATTTCATTAAAATTACATTAATCGGATAAAATATAGTTTCCAAATAAATAAAATCAAGTTTTTATTAAAAGCTCTCTGTGAACTTTGTTGACTTCATTGAAGCTTTTTAAACAAAATATGAGATTTCGTTGCAGTAAAATGATTTTTACAGAAATATAGGTTTCAGGAGGTATAAAATTAAATTCCAAACTTAAAGCTTTCGTTAAGCTTTTCCGATATTTAAAAGCTTTTGGAGGAAAATTTTTAATTCAATTAAAACTTCATTTATCTGATGAAAAATAGATTCCAAGTAAATAATGTAAAGCTTTCAGATTTATTTTATAATTACATTTATTTTTAATAATTTTTTTAATAAATAGAAATACTTAAATTTATTAATTTAAATAAAAATTGAACAACTTAATTATTTAATTGCAAACTCCATCCAAATCTGAAGGGCCTCGTAACATAAACGTACCAACTTCTCATATTACCCAATATCGATATAATTAAACCAATTCTAGTGACACAAATTCCGTTGAACTTATTTAAACCAATTAAAATCAATTCGCTACAGTGACAAAGAGATACCTAGTACATTGACAAAATATTATCATGCTTCTATGTATATTACAGCCTGCAAAAAAACATGATCATTTCCATCTGTAGAATATAATTGAGATGAATATAAAATGGTTAAAAATAAATCAAACTGATTACGTTGAACAATTGAATTGATGGGCAATTTTTAAGTGTATAGAAATTATATTTACGGGGGTTTTGTGCAATTTATTAATGAAAATGATTATACGCTTGCGTAATTCAGATTTTATTCCAATCATTCATTTTATTTTGCAATTAGAGAGGATTTCTAGTTTTGACAGACGAGCCACCCTAAAAACGGTTCGATATTGATATTACAAACAGAAAGAAGTTAGTTGTGATACCCGTTGGGATATATTTCTTCATTCTATATGTAAGGTCTTCCATTCAAGAAGGGTCAATCAAGGGTAAATCGATATATAATTTTGCGATTTATTAATTTTATTCAGCTCAGATCACCTCGGCTTGAATTACGTTCAGCGACAAAAATTACAATTTTAATTGCAAATTGTTATTTACTTGAAACAAAAATATTGGATTTCTATGGTCAGGAAATGTTTCAATTGATTGTGCAAATAACGTTTATTGAATATTAATTAAGAAACAGACAATAATAAAACAAATAAATAAATAATAAAACATAAATCATAAATCAATTTTATTTCTGGCCACATGTATGATTTTACAGAAGCTCTTTTCGATTACAATAAAAATTAAATATTAGACATAATTTACCACACAGTCAACCTCATCTAAGTTGAGGTTGTGCTAAGATTTATAATTATTTTCCAAAATAAATATAATTCCTACACATTTATGTTACTTTTGGTAACATGTTGCCCACATTTCGGCGACATTATCTGATACACCTACTCCCAACTTACTATATCTCAAGTGTTCAATTGCCCAATTTTCGGTTATGAATGACAAAATTGATTTTAAACGAATAATACTAAGAAAGACTCTCTTTTAAAATGGTTGATTATCTTCCATAAATTAATCGTTCGTTGAAGTAATTTACTAGAAAAACGTCTTAACACATTCAACACCCGAACTAAAATTCTATCCAATGATTTAACTGATGTCTTATAAGTTCGTTCTGGTTAAAGTGTTAAATAGACAAATAAAACTGTTCATCGTAAACGATAATAATTGAACGGCCCTCAGTAGGAAATACCGGAAGTTATTAATGAAGATGCAATTGAAGAAATTATTGTCAGTCAAGATGTTTTATTGAATTTTTTTTTATCAATAAATATAGAACTTAAAACAGACAGATTATATTTTAGATATTTATTTAAATTAAGGTGAAGGTCTATTTAGTAAATACTCTTAATCCTTAATCATATCATAATTTTAAGATATTCATATCCCGATGCATCTGTATTAAATTTAATTAATAACGGTTTTTAATTATACCATATGAAATAGATGCCAATTATAAAATACAAAATATAATTCCATTCGATTGGATAACATTTCAAAATTTGTAATTAAATTTGTCTGTGGAATTGATGAATAAATTATGTGAATAATAATTCGTATGGAATACTAAATTAGCTGAACAGATATTTATTATATTGTAATGAATCCACGTAAACAAATCAAAGATAAAACCGCTTTAAAATCAATAAAAACCAAATTAAAGTCGGGGCACATTTGTTGCCCGCCAGCGATTAAATCAATGAAATATTTTACCGACCCGAATCGACTGAAATTTCAAAAAAGATTCATTAAAATAATGAAATTTCTCAGCTATTAAAATTAAAATCAATGCAGGTTGGCTAACAAGTTATATTTTTAAAATCCCGTTGAAAATCGATTAAAAAAATTCAATTAATTTTTGATCGATCTTGAAAATCTTAAATTTCTGAAATATTTTATTAGGAAATCGGAATATCTGAATATGCGAAATCCAACCTAAGGATACAGTAAAGAAACTGTCGAATAACCTTTTTCAAAAAATGAATCTCTGGATTTTATGGGGTCGATACAAAGAGTACACCGGGAAAACGGTTACATCTCAGGACAACACTAATATTTTCCGAGATAAATTAAAACTTGAATCTTTCAAAATTAATTCAAATGGGGGATAACTAGGGTGATTTATTAAACCTATAATTCAATAAATTTGATTCAATAAATTGTAAAAATTCAATAAATTTGATCGATTTTTGTTGACGATTTTTCTATGAATTTCTAAGAAATAATTTTTTATTCAAAATTTTTGTTTCAATTTTAATTGTCAAAATTTAATTCAAAATTGTTAACTAAATTTTTCGTTTTTTTTGAGATTTAGTTTTTTGTCAACAAATTTTTCTCCAACTTTCGATTTTTCGATTTCCAGAAAACTCTATTGATTAAACGGAAAATCTGATTATGATAAATTAAATCTTAGGGTACACTGAAAAAATTGTGGAATCTATTTTTAAAAAAATCGTCCCGCTGATTTTATGGGGGTCGATATAAAGGGTACATAAAGTAAATTGGTAACTTTTCAGGGAAACGGTTATGATTTTCCGGAAAATTGAAAATTTTAAAATTTCGAAGTGGATTCTAAAGAACATAACTAGGGAGATCTGTTAATACGATAAGGTCAGGGGGTTCCCTCCCAACATATATTTTTAAAATCACACCAAAAGTCGATGTAATCGATCGATTTTTGTTCAAACATTTCTTAATAATTTCCCCCCAAATTCTTTTAAGGAAATTAACAACAAGGTCAATTTAATAGAGGGGCCAAATTCATTTATTTTGTGTTTCACTACAAAAATAATATAGATATAATAATAGTGTAAAAAAAATAAAAATACAACAAAAAAAATGGAGTAAGCTGTTCATATACCGGCCTCCTTACGGCTCCCTTTCCTTTTGGAAACACAAATTATTTCTATGGAAACATATGACTTTTCCAATCTAGTATAGAGATCTGTGGAAATTAACGACCAAAAATAATTTTTAAATAAACTTTAAATCGGCAGAAAAGTTGTTGGAGTACAACAATAGAGCAATAAAGGAATCAAACTATATTATTCGGCAAAGGTACCGAAATGATTGGATTTTTTTAAAAATCGAAATTTGGCGTCATTTTAAAAATACAATTTGTTAGGTAACCCCTTGTTACCTACAATTTGTTAGGTTTATATGTCATCAGCTATAATTCTCCGCCTCCTTAAATGAAATCTAACTGAAATTTTTAAATTTGATATTCTCCAGGGAATTAAATAAAATTTTCTGAACAATAACAATTTAGTATTGCCGTCTCACCTTAACCTCCGCTAAAATTAGGGATTTTTTTTTAATTTAAGGGCTTACTTCTAGTCATGCGGTCGGAAAAAAGTAATGTTTTTATTAATTTATTTTAACTATATGTAATGATTAATATTTTTAATTACTATTTGAACATAAAAGAGTAACTTATA
>JANTOP010044446.1:0-48634 GCA_027564815.1 Symmerus nobilis | reverse complement strand
ATTCATAGATTTATTTCTACAATTTTCTTCAAAAACGTTTCTTTATAATCAAGTATTCATAAAATTGACTGGTTTTTATACTTATGCTATAGCTAGCGTTTACATCCATTAGTTTAATAGTAATATACTTTTAATAAATAGAATATAGAAATATTAAAAAAGTATGTCATAAAATATTAAAATATTTTCGTATGGGTTTACATAGTGATATTTTAATATTAAACTATAATATATACTTGTATTCTATCGGTGTAAACATAGTATAAGTGTTTCTCTTGAAATAATATAATATTTATCACCATTGTTTAATTAAATATTTACCAAATACCTTTTTTATAAGATCTCATTCTCTTTTATTAATTTAATATTTCTTAAACAGGAATTTTTTATATTTGACTTGCATGTATTGCCTTCTTACAAAATTTATAACGAAACAGAATTCATTGTTGATGGAAGGAATTTCCCAATGCATTTTTTCAATGAAAAACTGCTTCATTTTTCAAATAGAATATTTTCTCCTATACCAGACAGGGTTTTTCGAAAGATTCGAAAGATCCACTTCCCTATTAATAAACAATATAAATATTCAAGGAAATACAAATAATTTAAATTTTCATTGAATGAAAATTCTTGAATTCTTTGGTGAAAATTGGGTGGTGGAAATTAACGTTGAATTTAAATAGAATCCTTAATAGAAAATAGATGGAACAGATTTACGATATAGAAGGTATACAATATTCCTTCCTACCGACTGATGATTTAAAGTCACTAATTTAATATTAAATTTTTCCCATCAAATTTTAAACACTTCCTCGTGTCGTGCAACAAAAATGCATTTAATGCATTTAATTAATTATTAAGTCCGTAACATAATATCATTTGTAAAACACTCTCCTGCTCCCATAATAATTACGAAAGCGAATAAAAAGACCTCAACTCGGATACGGGTATAATACCCTATAATCTTGTCTCGGGTATTAAATCTAGATAGATTTTTTTTTATTCCGTGTGTTAAATTTATTATGGGATCAGATAATTTTTAACAACAGAGCTTATATTCCGTATGAAAATTGTTTTAAATCAACACCTTCATTATTTCAGGAATATATATTGTAGTATATAGGAGGAGGTAGCATATATTATGGAAAAGTAAACATTTTTCCAAGGAATAGGGGTTTTTCCCAAAACGTCTAGATTTTATAAATGGACATTATAAGAGGATTAATTTTAGAAAATATCAGTAGTTATTTATTTAAATTATTTTAATCTCTTCATGCACGAGAATTTTATAATTGTAATAATAATAACTCTCGATCGTACAAGTAATAAAATATTTACAACATGTAAACCCCTTCTTAAAATTTAAAGTATTTTCAATAACTTTAGGTAAGATATTACGAGCAGTAACTATAAAATAGTTAGATTAAATTAAAAGAAAGCTTATATTCTAGTCAGGCAAAAATTTTGTCTGCAATATTATATTTTTGAGCAAACCAAAAGACAAAATGATTTTATGAGCAATAAGAAAAAATCTAATTCGAGGACTGCATAATATATGGATAAAAAAGAATTTATTTTCCAGAAATAAAATGTCCTGTACCAGGGTTTTCAAATTTATATTAAAGATTTCCTTTCATCCTCCGATAAGGTATTTCAAGTTTAAAAAACACTTCTTAAGAAAATACTATTTTCAAAAAAAAGGAACAATATCAGGAAGAAAAAAGGAAAAACTTATTTGCCATATCTGAAGTACACACGTAATTCGGTTACAAGATTTTCCACACAACATCCTAAGGCATACCGTTCCTTTTGTTTCTCGGTAAGAAAACGTTGAGGTTTTCTTATGGAAAATTGGGTACAATACGGGGAAAAAAGAAAATTCAACCAGCATAGTAGATAATTTATCGGTAGTAGAAAGAGACGGTGTTTTCTTTTTTATAGTGTGCAAGGTGCATTATTGACTATTTGATTATAATCATATAGCCCAGGCCCATAAAATGATAGAAAATACTATATATTATTAAGTCATGTAATTTATATATAAATATAAAAGAAAGTCTGGAAACATTTTTTTCCCCTACGTTTTCTATGGAATTTATTAAGATGCAGTACGTGACAATCCGATAAGAAATATCCTGGATAATGTTCACGAAGGCAATTTTCCAGAGTAAATACATTATACGGCCAATATTATAAACATGATGAAGTATATAGGTTCTAGGGCAGGGATGGCAAACCTATGACCCGCGGGTCAGTTCCACGCAGGATTTTTAAATGACCCAAGCGTTGATTTTTATGATTTATAACATAAAAGGGAACAGACAATCAAAAATATTAAATAAATAAAATAATTAAAATATTAAGCTTAAAATTTCGTTTTAAAATCTATATTTTCTATTTTAAAAATTTAACGTCACTGAAATTTAAAATATTCTGAAAATGCTTGAAAAGTGTTACAAAAGCTCATCTTAAATCTTAATTATCTTAAAATATTAATTAGGTCGGAAATAATTTTATTCCAAAAATTAAATTTACATGAATTTTGAAATTTTAGTTTAAATGAGCTTTGTGATGAAATCAATAGCGCTTAGAAAGTTTTAAATTTCGGTTTTAAAGTTATAAGTTTTAAAATCTATTTTCCATCGCAAAAATTTGATGTCATTGAAATTTAAAATTGTCTGAAAAGAGCTTTCAGAAACTTCCAACTTATCCAAAGATTTTAATGAAAATATTATTTTAGTCATTATTAAATCTATTTAATCTTCTGATAAATAAATTTCAGTGAAATCAGAAACTGTCGTAAAAGCTTAAAATCTCTGTGGTAAATCTGAAATTTCAGATTTCAGATTTAAATAAATACGTTCTGAAATCGATTTTCTATTTCAATAATTTGACCTTAACGAAATCTGAAATTTTCTGATAAAAGCTCTACAATATTTCAAAGTGTTTATCAGAATCTTTTAATTAAAATGCCATTTCTTTCATCCCCGAACCAATTTTCCATGAAATTAGTTAAATTTAAATGAAATGTCACATTTTCTGGAAAAAGCTCTGTGGGGAATTTATAACCCTAATAAAGCTTTACATTTAAGATTTATTCATTTTGATATCATTTATACATCAAATTAATTTATTAAGTTTTAACAGTGGCGTGCAGTCTAATGCGCAGAAGGCGCAAAGCACACCTAAAATTATTTTATTTAATAACTTTGTCAATAATCATCAAGCTTAAAGCTTTTAAATAAAATTTAATATTATTTCATTCATTATCAAATCTCTTTTATCTCCCGATAAATAAATTTAAATGAAATCGGAAACTTCCGTTAACGAAGCTTTAATGAATTAAATTAAATTGGGGGCAAATTATCATGTCCTTTCTTGACAAATTAAGCTATTGGCCTAAAATTTTGGATAAATATATGCTTTCGAGATTTTTGGAGCATATTTTTTGGGGATAATTTGAAATTTGATGGAAGGATCGACCGATGTCTAGATAGATAATAGATTTGAAATCGTAAGAAATTAGGTTCTAAACTTACAAGCTGTTTGAGCTTACAGTGGATTGAAAAATGCACGAAAATCTCATATTTTACCTAAATTTAATGAATCAAATAAAAATTAGATCCAAATTATATAAAATGACATTTTAATTTTAAGATTTCAATAAGCTTACGAGATTTTAAAGCTTCACCTTGGAAAAAGTTGAAATTTCTTAAAGGGTCCGTTATCGGAATGGAAAATAGATTTTTAAAGGCAAGAAATTTAGATCGAAAGTTTGAGCTTTCGTTGAGCTTTTAATAGTGCGGATAAGCTTTCTGTTAAAAAGGCATATTTAATTTAAATTTAATTAATGGGATAAAAGTTCGATTCCAATTTATACAAAAAGACATTTTTATTTTAAGCTTTCGAGATTTTTTAGCTTTTTTTTGGGAAAATTTGAAATTTGGTTAAAGGATCGTTATCTGTATTGAAAATAGATTTTATTCCGTAAAAAATAAGGTTTGAATAATAAAGCTTTCTGGGAGCTTTTAAGTTTTTGCAGAGCTTTTGTAAGAAAAGTCTAATTTTGATATTATTGTATTTTTCCTCAACTAATTTATAAACTTCTTGCGTCATTACATTTTTTTGGATTCGAAGAAAATTATCTGGGAAAATCCGGATCAAATGTGCTAGCCTTTATGAATTTCTGATATTTCTTAGAGAAATTTAAAATTTTCGGAAATATTTAATTTTTTAATTTTTACCTAACTGTCAAAGCAACTTTCTGTGTTTTTACATTTTTTGCGCCCCCCAGGCAAATATAAAATTCTGCACACCTTATGGACATGTTGACCGCACGCCACTGTGTTTTAATGACTTTTTCCCGCCTATTCTATACTTTTCCCGATTTCATATCGACTTTTCGGAATCTTAACAATTTCTCCCTGACCTTTTTCTCTAAATTTTCACGAATTTTGGCTGTTAAAACCCCGAATATCAAAGATTATCGGCAAATCGAAAATATAATAGAATTAAGTAATAAACGTCTAGAAATAGTCAACGAAAAATCCAGGAATTTACATGAAATTTAGATAAAATACGAAGTTTTTGCCAAAAGCTTAATCAAACCATTGTAAGCTTAAATTTCGAATTTATTTTTTTTTCTTTTCAAAATCTATTACGATATCGTTCCCTTTACCGAAATTTCAAATTATCCCAAAATTTAGCTTCAAAAATCTCGAAAGTTCTTAGAACGCTTAACATTAAATGTAATTTTATATAATTCTACCTAATCGTTAGAAAATCTATTACTCGAGCTGCTAATTGCTTATTTTGGAGATTTTTTTTAAAGAATATTAATCAATTTCTGAGATAAAGAAAAAATAATGAACAAAATTTGACCCACTTCTCAAAAAGTTCGCCATCCACTGTTCTAGGGAATATTGTTATATATTCGGGAAATTCTTACAAAACTTCTTATATACGGAAACCCCATCTGAATTGAATTTTTATTTTATTTTGACTACTCGCCATCCTTAATTGGTGTTACCAAATACCAATCGATATCTTCTACAAAGGACATTTTCATGTCACAATAAAAACGATATGGCTTCTTCATAAAGAACACCCATCTAAATTATGGGTACATGGATAATAAAAAAATCTAAATTTATCGACAATAAAAAAATCATTTAATTGACAATAAAATTGACAAAAATATTGAGGAAAATTTTAAGGGAAATTTCCTATCGATTTTAAACGGAATTTTCGGTGGAAGAAATTGGCTTCTTTGCCCTGAAAGTCTTCTTCCGTTGAAATTCCATCATTATAATATGTATTTACAATTGGCCTACATAGCGGTTTGCATATATAACAACCATTCCGTTCTAGGATTACGTGATGGGTATACACTGTACGGCACTAGGTTGAACGCAGCTAGAAGTATATTATTGATTAATGAAATAAATAAATAAATAAAATAAAATAAAATAAAGTATCACCTCCATAATGCCTTGGCTTAACTGAATATACTTAGTACTTACCTACTTTCAGCTATGGGTGACCTAAACCCAATTCGAATGAATTCGAATTATGGGTAAATTCAGCGAGCTTCATTCAGATGCCCAAATTGAGTCATTTAATTACAAAATTTAATTTGGATGAAACAAATTTCGCTCACTGTTGTTTGCAATTGAATATAAATATAAATTTCCCTACTTTCAAACTTACGAAATCAACAATATATATAAGCCAAGAAGGAGTCGAGAAAATGATTTTGTATACAATAGAAAATTCAGAAGAAAATCTCTTACGAAATTTTCCTCCCCCGCCTCGATGGATACCAAAAAACATTTCCAAAAGAAACAAACCTTTTGCATAAATCAGCACCATTATTATGTTGATTGTATGTATGGGCTGCATTTTAGGTTCAATTGTTTTCCTTATTGTTTGCTTTACCGTTCCGATAGAATGTGCCTTATATATGGGACGCCAGTATTTGATAATTTTCCTCCTTTCCGTACAGTATTTTCTTCAATTTTCATTTCATGTATTTATTTTGTATGCATTTCAGTATAATACATTGTTACTTTTCGCCTATAAAAAGATACATTTCCAATTGATTTCACTGTTATTTTGTCTTGAAGCGACAATAAAATTCATGAGAAACAATGAAAGGAAATGGAAACAATGAAAACAAATATAAATTTTCTTTTCAATAATATTTTAATGAATTTTTTAAAAATAAATTTCCACCAACAAACAAAAACCACCCATTTATTTCCGATTATTTTGCTTGCTGCCTCCACAATTTTAATTGAATTCGATATTTTTTTATTAGGGAAAAACTATATTAGCGAAGAGTGTAAGGACGAAAATAGAAAAATTAAATTACGCGTTCTGGGAAACGAGGAAAATCCATTAAGGAAATTTATCGATAGGAAAATTAATTTACTTAATGAAAAGATCAATTAGGAAATTATTAAATTTTGTTTATTTATTTTTTCTTTCTTGCTTAATATTTTATTTATTTATTTATTTATTTATTTTCTGTTTGTTAATTTAATTTCTATTTTATACCGGAAAAAGCATTTTCCATTCTTAATATAAAAATCATGCACAATCAGTTTGTGAATCCACCGCCGATATACCCAAAAATATAAAATACCCAATTTTGTAATAATAATTTTCTTACACGCAATTTCACCGTATTATTTTAAACATACATTTCCCGGTAATTTAATTAAAATTAATTAATTACATGACGAGTATTAATTGAAGTGTATTCGAAACGCGAGCAACCGTATTCAACAACAAAAAAATGTCCCTACCAAAAATGAACCCCCTGATCCCGGAAAAACAAAGGATAGAGAGTTATAGAGAATGGAAAAACTACAATCAGAATTTTTCATTTCAAATGGAAAATTGTGTAAATAATAATTTTACCCACCAATCTACCCACCTCCCATTATTTTCCACTTATCGTACCGGGAAAATTTTCGGATAATAAAATAGGAATGAAAAAAACTTATTTTACGATATTATCGTTGTTTGTTTTATTATTTGAAGCTTAACCATTTCTAGGGATGGTGGGACCGGATTTAAACGGTGGTAAAACGCGGAAAATTGTAAGCAAACAATTGAAAATTGATTTTTTATTCGGGAAATTTTCCCGTACAAATTTTCATAATTTACGTTGAACGTTAAAAAAAACGAGAGACCGTCTCAAATCACCGTTTACCGTTAACTGAATTGGTGTATCGTAATACTACCAAAATGTAAAGGGATTGAACCCCGAAATCCATACTATTCGGTTAATTTTCCGTACGGATTTTCCCCCGAATAAATATTCCCGACAATGAAAATGGTCCAATAAAATGAATTATCCAATTCATTTAAATGGGTATGGGTGTCGGAAGCGCATGTTCACCGATATTTGTTCGGTGGAAACGGCCTACCCGAAATTGCAGTCAGCTGTCTACCAAATGCATTATTGCAGTTCGAATAATTTGGGGAAATGATTCGGATTTTTTTCGAGGATTGGCTTGCGCCTTGTTGAATGTTTTTCTTTCAAGCACGTGGATATTGAGAGAACCGGCACGTTATTTTACAAATTAATTGTTTTGATTAAGGGAGAAGTATGAAAATGTTATGATTAAACGGACCTTCATCTTTACCGAATAATAATACTGGTGATGACCAGGCGGGGAATCGCCTGGGATGATGAGGATTTTTTTTGAAAATTATCTAAAATTAAGGTCGGATTAATTTGGTTTAAAAAAAAGATAAAATAAATAAAAAACCACACAGATTAAAACCAAAATGTTGTGTTTTTAATTGACTCTTTTGACTCCCCTGAAGTTCTCAACTCAATTTCTTAAAAACTTCTGGAGAAATATATAATAATCTGTATATGAATCGAATTGTAGATCCTTTGAGTGGATCTGTACCAAATTTCAGGACTCTAGCTGCAGAAATAACGGAGTTTCTAACAGCCTCTCTAGCCCCTGTTATTGAGACTCCGTTTCCTGCATATTAAGAAAAGGTTCGAAATGATTTGGATTTTCTCAAATAATTTTTCCTTTAACAAATTGTGATGAACAAATTAATTGCAACATTAGAGATTCGAACTTCGCTTCTATATGATATATGCTTCGCGCTCAAAAAAATAGTAGGGTGTGGGAGATAACGCGCCAAACAAACACTCACCAAGTGTATTAGCTAGAAGTTTTAACATTCCATACGTAATAATACATTGGTGCATTTTGTATGGCAGCATTTGTTACCTAAAGTTCGAATCTCTGGGGAAGCAAATAAAAAATCAATGTTATCCTTCATTATCTACTTTCTTAGTATACAAATAATCAGATGGATTTTCGATTTTTAGCCTAATTTTTTGAAAGGGATTACCAAGGTTAAGTAACCATAAATTTTCTGAATTGAATTGCTTTTCTTAGCCCTCTAAAAGGTATGAAATGTGCCTGAATGGAAGTACTTCTCTCAGGCCTGAAAAAGGCATGAAACCGACCTGAATGGAAGTGCGGCTTTCAGGCCTGAAAAAGGCATGAATCAGTACTGAGTAATATGACAATTCATTTTATGTATTGGTGAGAAACACCTTACCTTTTTCCCAAAAACTTAAGCAATTTCAGGGTAATAATTGCCGATACTCACGTTAGTATTAGATAATACCAGTGGCGTGCGGTTAACATGTCCATAAGGTGTGCAGAATTTTATATTTTCTTGCGGTTTAACCATGTTAAGGTATGATGATGATTATCGAAAAAATCTCTTAAGCGTGTGCAAAATCGCACCGCTGGCCCGGAAATTAAATGTAGAAACGCAGGAAGTTGCTTTGACAGTTAGGTAAAAATACAAATATTCAATTTTTGGGAAATTTATCTAAGAAATACCAGAAATTTGTAAAGGCGGGTAAATGAGAAATTTGAATATCGGACATAGCGGCATTTGATCCTAATTTTTCGGTTATTTTCTTCGGATTCACAAAAATGTAATGACGCAGGAAGTTTGTAAATTAGTTGAGAAAAAATACAAAAATATCAAAACTAAACTTTTCATAAAAAAGCTCTTCAAAAATTTAAAAGCTCCCATAAAGTTTTATTTTCCGAACATTATTTTTTACCTGTTAAAATCTATTTTTTATCCAGATAACGATGCTCTAACTAAAATTAAAAATTTTCCCAACAAAACCTTCAAAATTTTCGAAAGTTCATTGAAAGCTTAAAATTAAAATGCGATTTTATATGATTTAGAATCGAATTTTTATCCCATTCATTAAATTTAAATGAAATATGGAATTTTCGCAGAAAGCTCATCCAAACTATTAAATCTCAACGAAACCTCTAAGTTTCGAACTTGTTTTATAACGCTTAAAAATCTATTTTCTATCCAAATAACGGCCCATTAGCGAAATTTCAACATTTTCTAAAATAAAGCTTTAAAAATCACGTAAGCTTATTGAAAGCTTAAAATTAAAATGTCATTCATATGGAATCGAAATTTTATGGTTAAGGTTACCATGTTTTTTCTCAACTTTGTCCTACAAAATTGAAATCGGTACATCGGTAGTCTTTATCCCGTGAAAGCATTCCCAGGAATGTTGAACCCCGATCTCCCTCCCCCACCCCGGGAGGCACCTTTGAAAGTACGATTTTTCGGGTTTTCAAACGCTCGGAAGTCGAAGAAGGAATAGGTTTATTGAGCCAAAAGTAGTGTTTCCTGAAAGTTAGATCTTTGGTCTATCCGATTAAAAGGATAAGTATTAGGATTTCTTTCCCCTTCCCTTTGAACGAAATAGATTTCGTCGGCTCTACATATAAATTATTGAATTTTGACCGAAAAGGAGGACCTGTATCTCCGGAACGGATAGGAATTGAGGGTTTATGTTATCAGTAATAGAAAGATTGGTTCTTTGGGAATCATTTTATGTTATTGTTGGATATTAGTCCTTTGGGAGAAATAGGTTTTCTGGGAGAATTTTTAGAAATCTACGAAAATCAGGAAATCATCAACTTCGAAAGATAATATCTCTGGAACGAAGTCAGATATCCAGATGGGATTCTAGATAATTAAAGATCTATTACTTTTCTATCATAGAAAATTAATTTGGATCTAATTCCTTCGGAATTTTCCCATATATCAATTTTAATATCAACCCTTACATTTGAGCTAACTTTTTACTTCCTGTGCCCTAAATTCCGAACGGAAAGGGTTAAGGAACAACTGATTTGATATTTATACTTTACATTGATTCTGTTATCATGGGCCGGACAGCCAATCCCCAAATCCAGAGAAAGTTATTTTTCGGATTTTTGGAACTTTTTTTTCCAGATCTCAGCTCTTGGACTAGATAGAGAAAAGCAAAGCATTTTCGGCATAGTGGGCAGCTATGTTTTATAAGATATTCACCGTTTACAGAGTTCCGATATTCATATTATTAACGGAGCTGATTTTTTATTTTGTATCGCTTTTATCTCGAGATCTGGTTCCAGAAGTATAATTTTTTTTAACGGAATATGAATTCTATGTCAAGTATCTATCGTTTAAGATCATTTTGAAAATATTCGGACGTCGTTTAACGGAAATAAAAATTTTTTTTTATCTGAATTTTTTCGAATATACGGGAACCCATAAATTTTTTTTTTAAATTTTCGTATTATGAGAAGACTTCTTTCTTATAACCAAGTTTCATTAAATTCTGGTAACTGGTTCTCCAGATATTCAATTGGGAATTTTATGATTCCTTGGAAACCTAGTGTATGATATATACGCCAGATAAATTTTAAAAACTCTTTCTAAATGAAATTTCGCCAGAAATCCATTCCAAATGATGTCAAAATATTAATAAATATTATTTAAACAATTTTGAAATTTAGTTAAATGGAAATTACAGCCAATTTAAAATCTTTCAACTAATTGTAGCTGATTCGCGAACACCATTTGAAATTTTGTCATTTCTTGAATGGGGATTGATTTAAACATCTATAAAACCCAAACTGCATCGTTTTAATTATCAAATCCAATTTTTTTCTCGGGTATCCAAGGTATATATTATTTATGCCATTATAACATTTAATTATCCCGAGTAAAACTTAACTTCAAGCAGGATTTAGGAGTCAACTCAACGACTATAATTGAAGTAGGATAAAGCGCTTAAAACAATATAATCGAATAGAGGACGAAAAAAAAAGCTGGAAACGGCTCTTTAACCTGTCTGTTACATTTACCGCCCACCAGCCGATTCTATGAAATCCACTATGGGATATGCTCATTGTTTTAATAGAAAACATGAAAACCCCTCGTCCATAACCAGATAATTTTCTTTTATATAATTTTCATTTCAAAACCACGCATCATTCATCAAGTGGTTTTTTTTTTTGTAGGAAAAACAAGGAAAATTCTATATGACTTTTGTATACCGGTTATTCAGAAATCATCCAACACTTTCATTGAGACTGGCTTTACTTGATTTTGCTCCTTTGAAAATTACGAACATAATATAGACAAGTAGCGACCATCACTTTATGTTTTTAAAATAAATAAGTGAAAAGTTCTGGTTGGGAAATTTTCCTTCTCTCCTTTTTTTCCTGTCAATTGGTTTTACTACCGAATTACCAGGGATCAAAGCTAATGGAATTTCGATATTTTGATGTTATAACAATTTGCTTCGATTATCTCTAAAATCTGGATTTAATTATTTTATTTTAATAGAAGTTTCGTTTGGACTGGACAGGACATTCGGGGTTTTTTATTTATTTATTTATTTTTCCCATATTGTACACTATGAAAGGACAGTGTATATCATACCCAGATGTTGGTTTTTAAAAATTCTAAACAAAAGTTCGGTTGGTAACCGTTTTTAAAATTCATATGGAATGGGGTGGGAAGGACCTGCTGAATTGAAAGTTTTACCTTTGTCTTTTCGTAATAAGTCAAGTAGGCGTTTGTTTTTTATCGCAGGTCAAAAAGTTTTTATTGGTTAATGGTTTGGATACGGTCTGGAAAATTTAGAAGTTTACTTTTTTAAGAAAAGTTAAGCATTTAAAGAGAAATTAATTTAAAGGGTTTTTTTTATTAAATAAAACTCATTATTAATTTCGGTTAATTTATAAATTAAATTTTTTTAGAACAGTCCCTTACCAATCATAATTTTACATCCTAGCCTTTGATATCTCGTTGAATTTTCAGATATATATTTTTTATAGAATTAAATTAAAATCGGACTTTGTTGAAGGTTTTCGAATCATTTCCCAACAAATCAATATTTTTATTAAAATTTTTTCTGTATCATACAATTTGATTGATTATTTTGAACGTTTATTTTTTTATGTCTATTCCGTATCCGTTGGTATACCAGTCGGGATCAAGTGATATCAAATATTGAATCCTTTTTTTAAATTCGTTCGTTATTAACAGGGTGGAATCGTCTATATAAATGAATAATAAAATTCTACTATATACATTTTATTTCACACTAAGTTCAGCAAAGAGCTATCGAGAAACAATGCATACGAATAATTTTGTATTGAATTGTTTGTCTGCCTCTCAAATAAAATATTAAACCAAACAATTGCGTTATAAAAACATGTATTAAATTACAAAACAATACAAAATGTTTACTCAACAATCGATTATATTTGATTGTTACCTATAGGGTAGACTGGGGAGGTTTGACCCTACGGGAGGCTTTGCAACAAATCTTATATATTTAAAATTTCTTCAATAATGGTTTTCAAAGTCATGCTATAAATGTAGTTAATCTTCATCATTTGATAATCGGGAGATTTTTTTAACCGAATTATTGATAAAATAAAAATCGTAAGTAAAAAGTTGTTAATTTCCAGCTAGTTTTGTAATCTATTAAGTCAATTTTAAAAAACTATTTCTTAAAGATACATGTCCAATATTACTCCAATATTACACTTTTTTAAACATTAGCGTGGCAGTTATTTTATTTAAAATAATCCCACTTCTGATATTTGTGGCCTCTATTCTTTACGTTTACACAATGCCACTTCTCATAAAGTTTTTAATAATTTGTCAGGATTCTTTTAATAAAACTAATATCAATAATGTTTCACTAACGATTTAATAATTAATTATATAATGAACTTAACTGCATACAAACTTAAACTTGAATAATCATTTCTTAAATTAAATCTATTCCCTACTCATCACCAAATCGGGTGATGCAATAATCATCATTCTTTCATAACTCTGCTTTACTGACTATATAAAATATATGCAATACATATATTTACAATCATTTCTCGACATCATCATCAACATGAACAATGTTTCAAAATGAACGACTACATTAGTTTAAAAAATTTCCATTACGGGAGGTTTGGCCCTAACATTTCATTATAGTGGCTAGAAAATTTTTTCTGCTATAATGATAATAATGCTGCTACGATAATGAAAATGAGTTTGAAGATGGAGAAGAACTAAGGATAATCTCCTTTGACAAGCAAGGAAAGTCATAAATGCATTTTTAAAGGGAAATAAATTTCCTTTCAATATAATATTTTTATCTGCATTCTGCACTACTAAAAGAAAACAGGAAAGCCTCATATTGTGCCTAAAGTTAGGGGAAATTAATAAAAAAACGATCCAAATATTTTTTTTTTTTATTCCGCCAAAACTATTTAAACTAAACCTGTGACAATTAATAAATTTATAATAATCAATAATAATATAATATAATAATGAAATATTATAATATTACTATTACTAATATTCAAATAATCGAAATATTATATTAGGGTCAAACCTCCCTCAGTAAACACCAAATAACTTTTTAATTACACTCCTTAAAATTTTCAAAAATTGATAGCATTTTGCGACGTATATATTATTATTATTTCATATGGCATTCTTGCATTTTTCAATGTTTTTTGAAAATTACGCTTGTTTATGCGATATCAGGGTCAAACCTCCCCAGCCTACCCTATTTTTTTCCTTCGTCACAATTCATTCGGTACGTCGGTACGTTAACAAGAATATCACCTCTCGGATATATAATTTTATCCGGTATATAACCAATCCCTAAATAAAAAATCAGGAAAGTAGGATATGAAAAAATATCGGGATATATTCTTTAGGTTGATGCTTCCAACTAAATTTCCTCCGATGAAAAAGGTAAAAAGGTTGCATACCCCCGATATTGATTCCAATCCATTATCATTTTATTGAATGGAATGGAAAGGATATTTATTATTGAGCTTATGGGTCAATTTTGTATGCATTTAATTGAAATAATTGAAGGAGAAAAAATGGGGTTGTGTTGTGATATTTTTAAAAAAACAATCACTTGCATCCCGAGTGTAATTTCGATAGTTAAAAATATGTTTATACAAAACCATCATCACTTTTTAACTGTTAAGCCCGGTATATACCTCCAAGTGAAGTGAAAATTATTATTATACTCCTATATTACCATTCTATTTCACGGTCGTGACGTTAACTAGAAGTCTCCTAGTGAAATAAAATACTTGGAGACTAGGGCCTGCAAAATTACCGAATTTCGGCTTTACCGGTAAACGGTAAATATTTTGAGTAAGAACCGGTTTACCGGTAAACCTGTGTTTAAATATTAAAAATCATGTATAGCATATTAGTGATGGCAATCAGCCTGTTGAAGTCCACTGCTGAACATAGGCTTCCCCCAAGATTCATTGGGGGGTATTTGGTCTGAATTCACCGCGCTGACCAATGCGGGTTGGTGAATAATGTTGTTATGTTAGTTGGTCTTAACCTGTTATCATTGACCATTGTAAATACTCATATAAGAAGTAATATACTCATTTATAGATAATTGAGATTTGATGTCATAGTGATGTAGGGGGAAGTTGTTTGTATGGTAGATATGCAGTTGGGGAAAATGCCGCCACCACCGATAGATGGCTCGGATGATCGAACATTTTTTTTACCAATTATGCGTGGTGGGTGGTAGCTGATGAATTGGATTTTACCGCCCTCTACTGAAGGGGCGGGGGAGGGGGGGGTAAAAATCGTTAGGTCAGATCGTTAGGTCATTAAAATATGTATCCCATCAATAAATTGCAAAAATATCGATTCGAAATTTCTCAGACCTCAGCCCTTTCATGTAAAGTGCACCGTTGTGTAGCCATATTATATAGTGGCTCACTCTAAATTGTTATAGTTGGCTTTATTTCACGATAAATAAATAAATTTCAACTATTTTTGAAATAATTTTATTATTCAACGAATACATCAAATTTCATTATTGCTTTTATAAATTTATATTAAATTGAATGAAAAGGTGACATCATGAACAATGGGTTCGGTTTCATCGGTTCATCGGTTTCGGCTTCTAATTCGTTTCTAAAATATCCGAATAATTTTTCATTCTCCCCTCTCAAACCATCCCACTAATTTTTTCTGGCTACAATTTTGTTTAAGAGCCATAGTGAGATATGGAATGCAAGGGTTTCGCATAGCAGTTGTAATTTGAAATCTGGGATAGTTTTGTTCTACTATTTTTTGCCAGCCTTCTCTAATTAAATAAATTTACAAATTATATGAACGAAATCATTAAAAAAATATGAATTAACCGAGTTACAAAGCTTCTAATATGATGATACTGTAATATCTGTACTAGAGAAGTAGTGTACATTTGACGAACAATTTTATGGTGAATAAATCCTTACTGCAATTTCCAACAAAGTTAGTGAAACAGAATTGTAGAAATTAGCATTTATAATATTTAATTTTAATTAATTAGAAAAGTCTGCATAAAATATTAAAAAATATTCTTATCTTATTTGATTTTTTTAACCAGTTCAATCTAGTTTATAGTTACAAGTATATATAGCACTATTATGTGCTGTCGCTCAAATCAGAATTTGTGCTTTCTACAATTGCAGTTATACAATATGGGTGTGGTGGTTTAATGAATTAAAAGATAGACTGTAGGTTACCATTGACCCTATCAAAATTTCAACTTATTATATCGTACCCTTCAAAAGTTAAATGGGGTGATGGTGGTTTGAAACACTCTGTATAATTGTGTGATCAATCAATTCTTTTCAAAATTTGTTAATTTTCTATTAATTTAAATTTAACTAAGTTTCAAATCTGAAATTCGGCACCTAAATAGTAATAAAGTTAATTTTTCTTCAATAATCCCTCACATAAGTGAAAATTATGTTGGAGAAGTGAAAGTCAAAAAATTAATCTCAAAAACCACCCGGTGCGGTGTGCCGGGCAAAATTTTTGATATGTATTGAGATCCGAGCTTTGGAAAAAAATAATGGGGGGTGGGGGTATCTCTCTATCGGAGGGGGTGAAAAATTGAAAAAGCTAAAAAAACCGACTTTTTGTTAAGACATTTTTTTAAACAAATTTTTTAGCAAAAACACGACACTTTGAGGTACCCTGCATTAATAACTGTAGGTCGGATGGGGAAACAAAAAAATACGTGTGGATTATTTTTTTCGACCCTAACAAATGCTGAAAGTGTTATCGAAATCGAAAGGGGTCGGAACCAGAGGGTTTAACTTTCGTATGGAATTGCTGTATACTAATGCATTTCGTCGTTACACTAAAATATCAAGACTTATTAATTTTATTATTTATTAATTTATTTAAAAATATTATTCCAATCCAAAAAAACATTAATTAACATTGTTTCATTCATCGCTCCGATATTTTCTTGTGATTTTTTTTTTAATTTTGTTATCCAAGTTCGAGGCCACCCAAATACGAACGAAATGTTTTTTATTATGTCGAAATTTCCTTTTTATTTTAAATATGTATAAAGAAAAAAGGCATTATTTTTCTTTATATTTAAAATAAAAAGGAAATTTTAATATAATAAAAAAAATTTCGTTCGTAATTGGGTTTTTAACCTTCGGAACCCATGTAACCCCTTAAATAAAACTACCTAAGGATTTTCTATTAAATTTGAGTAAATAATTTACTACAGTTGTAATCGAGCAAATAAATAATAAGGTATTAGATTGTAGATAGAATCCCATTAAGATCCCATTAAGATTAGCCTCGGAAAATAATTTATACCCAAAGAATGACATCTTTTGTCCAAAAATAAAAATAAATTTATGACAGATAAATTTAGAAACATAATGCTAAATGCTTTGTCGAGATATGTCGAACGTATTAAAAACCATACGTTTTTTTCATATCACATCACTTCCTATCACCTCCTGGTCCTGACATTAACACTGCAGGAACGAATCGCGCTGTTTATTAATAATTCGGGGAAGGGTCTAAGAAAATCAAACATTGTAAGCGGTATCTCACAAATATTCCGAAAATTCGCTAATAATAATAGAAGAAAGTTCGATAATAATCATAAAAGTAAAACCCGTAATATTCCAGAAAAAGTCTGAACAAGGCAAGAAAAAGTCTGCTGAAATTCGGCGAAATGCTGGAAATTGTCGTGAAAAATCAGATTTTGTTCGTGAAACTCAAAGAAAGTCAGAAATTGGAAACATATTCGGAGGAAATTATTTTCCTGCCATATCTCTACTTCTACAAAATTTCTCTCATTTTTCACGACTATTTGATGCAAATTTTACTAATTTTTTTCAAGTTCCAATTTTTTTATTTATTGAAAAATTTGCAATAAAATTTATAGTTTTTTTTTTTAAATTTCTTATAGCAGTATTTCCTTCAAACATTTTTTTTTTAATTCAGAAGTTATGCTAAGCCGAATCCGATCTTAAATTATTTTTCATGGATGGGTACATCGTAATACTCAAAAAATTATTTCCTGTTAAAAATAATCTGTTGTTTGTTTCTCATTAAAGCCCGACTACCCCTAGCCTCAATAAATATGTGATTATAATAACAATGATGGAATCTTTGTTCCTTTGGTAAAATTTATATCGTGATGAGGATACCTTTTCTGGACGAACCTCTTCCGAACGGATGTAATTACAAAAGGATATGTTTTTTTTTATGCTAAAATTCTGTAAATCATTAATTTATTCATATACATTGGGAAGGGATAAGAGAAATGAAGATTTTTTTAGGCTTCGTTCAAATAAAATCCGTCTTTTTATATTTCAAAATATTTTCTATTTATTATCTTCATTTTTTGCGAATAATTTTAATTCAACCGAACCGAATAAATTGGAAAAAATAATACGAAGAAAAACACATCCTTTATGGGTACAAGAAGTCATGCCTCTGTTAAAACAAAGCACGGGAAAACGTGTTGAGTGATACAAAAAAAAAAATATATCGAGGAAAATAGATGAAAATTTACATAATAAAATTGTTAAAAGAAAATTAACTTTTCTTTTTTTTCCTTTCGTTGTTTTTTTTGTTGTATACTTATACAGCCAAGGGGTAAATCTACCCTCATGTCAGTTACTTTTGAAAGAATATGCTCATGATGAAAATAACACGGGCCCATGGTTATCATTTCAACATATATAACACAATTCCATAATATCTTATTCATATTTTTCACGTTGGATTTTTATTCGTTCAACCCTTCAAATTTCCTGAACCACCCCGAAATTCACGAGAATGAAAAACAAAATTATCCTTTTATGAATATCACCTTTTTCCGTGTAAAATTTCAATCTTCTATCCGTCACACCACCCGGGATACCCCCGAATAAAACGACGTCTCTACTTTTCACGTTTTGTGTCTTTCGGTGTCGACAAATCTTTTGTCTTCAATTACCTCATTTTTATTTTATGAATCTTATACCATTTCCGGAGCTGGGATTTTTTTTTCTTATTTTTTTCTTCTTCTTTTATTTGTTACCATAAATACCCCCGTTTTGTCGTTAAAGACCTTAAATCCCGCCGGCTGCGGCTGGGTGGCATTCGAACGTTACATACAAAAATGATATTATACTGAGGTGATTATTGAAGAAACGGCCAAATGTATCGAATATATAGTTATGATTTAGAACCTCCTGAAATTCCTTTTGAATATATGACATTTCTTTTATCAAATTTCCGATTCAGACCGTTTTTATTGTGTGTACCTTATATAGAGAAGGGGTCCTCATAAAGCAATAAAGAAGGTAAATCCACTCGTTTTATTATATGCGAAACGTATGAATCGCGGGATGTCTTTTTTATGTAGCCAATTTGATAGGTGGCTGAGTGATGTCAGATTGGGGGGTATCCTTTCAGTATACAATGATATTTTGTTTATTTCAATATTCCATCTCCTTTTCTACCCACTCTACAATCTCATCATTATCCCTCAACATCAGATTTTATTTTTATTACAAGGGATTGAATTTTGGGGTATATGAATTGGTTAAGTCAGACTTCCATAACCACTAACTTATCCTAATTTGTTTATTTTCTGTTAATATTTTGATAGTTATATGGCTATTGGTAGGTTGGTCTTATCGCAGTCCGATGGACCATTAATACCATTTTTCATCCGTATATGAATATATATCGAATCATTTACCCATAAATTTCACCTGATACATATTATCCGATAACTAGGTTTTCCCTAATCTAACACCACATAAACAGTTTTTCACCCCCAAATAAAAGTCGGAAAATGCACGTATTGTTTGGTAGGGATTTAGCTTCTGGATAAGCTGAAAACACCTATTTAAATTGTTTTTTCTTCCTTTTTTTTTGTATGAAAATTGTCTATACTATACAATCTCATCCTTGATTTTTTCTGTAGGTGAAAAAAAATATATATAATATTTTAAATGTAGATTTAAACGATGGAAAAACAAAATTGTTTTTCTTTTCTTGTTTTTCCAGCAGAAAATCGGGTGGTTCGGCAGGGGGATTCTATTTTAGAAATTTTC
This sequence comes from Symmerus nobilis, assembly GCA_027564815.1. NCBI lineage: Eukaryota > Metazoa > Arthropoda > Insecta > Diptera > Mycetophilidae > Symmerus > Symmerus nobilis. The sequence continues at coordinate 28,847 of JANTOP010044446.1, read as the reverse complement.
AAAGAAAAATATTGTCACAAGAGCTGGAGAAAAAAAAATTCCGTGTGATTGACATAATTCCTAGAAAATGAAGCATATGGAGGAGGTGGTTCTGGTTTCATACCACTCTAACATAAATTCCATCTACTTACCTTTTCAACAGAAAATTTATTTGTTATTTTTTGACTGATTTGAAGAGTATTTTTATCGTTGTTCTCTATTGTACCACGTATAGTACATTTTTTTTTGTATGTCAATAAATGAAATTAACATCATTAAACATGAATAAATTTCATTCGGTTTGACAATAGAATTAATTCGCGGTGAATTTTTAATGAGGAAAATGGTTAGAGAAAGGTTACTTAAGATTGTGGAAACGTTGATACGTTTGAGGGTAAAGGAGCAATTATAAATCCGAGTGAAAATAAATCAGATTTAAGATGCTCGCATTTACAAAGGGACATTTATAGATAATAGAATTGATATAGGGAATGCGTCATACGAACGTCTGCAGACCCCCATAACTTAAATAGGTGAAACCTACAGGAAAAATTCATCATAAATATGTTAACTTTGACTTATTGAAAAATTAAATACAAAAATTTGAACAAATAAACGCTTTTCATTTATTCCATGACCGATGATTCGTCGTCCCAAAAACTATTAGAGTTTCCGTTATTTCTACAGCTTGAACCTTGAAACCTTCGACCGCTATTATCGAAGGATATACCTACAATTCGATCTATTAATTGGACAGAGGGGTGGAGGGAAAATTCTGTTCTTTTATAAAATAAGTTAGAGACTGTTTTAAGACAAAGGAGACTGTTTTCTGTCAGCAATCAATAGTTTCAAGAAATAGAGCTTTTTTAGGAGAAATTTTTTTCAATTCTGAACCTTTTTTTTCTCTAAAGCTGTAAAGCTAAGGTCAAATATTTTCAGGGTTTTATAATGAAAATATAGTTTCCTCACCTACCTATATCATCACCTATGATACCTATATCATCATCAGATATTTCGATTCGTTAATAGAATTTTCCGTCAATTTAAATATATCGGGAGACTGTATTCTAAAATTCTATAAAATTGATTTTTTTACAGAAAAAATAAAAAACGGGAAACATTTTCTTAACAAAATCTTTACGTAAATTACTTAGAAATAATTTGGATTTACAGAGAGATGTTACCGGCAAATAATCAATGTTCTGAAGAAGGACTCATATTTCGCTTAAATAATTTTTTCTCCCAAAATCCTAAAATTACTTTTTAGTTTACCTCGTCGTCTATCCAGAAAAATTTGGTTCAACCAAATCAGACCAACTTTTCTTAACAAAATTTTGATTTGGAAAATTGATGTCGCGAATTACATAGAGATGTTACCGAGAAATAATCAATGTTCCGAAGGAGGCCTCATAATTCGTTGAAATTAATTTTTATTTCGAAACCCTGAAATAAGTTTTAAAGTTCAACTTGTGTTCCAGAAAAATTTGGTTTAACCAAATTAGGCTAACTTTTCTTAACAAAATTTTGATTTCAAAAATTGATATCGCGATTTATATGGAGATGTTACCGGCAAATAATCAATGTTCTGAAGAAGGACTCATAATTCCCTTAAATAATTTTTTCTCTCAAAATCCTCAAATTACTTTTTAGTTTATCTCGTCTTCTATCCAGAAAAATTTGGTTCATTCAAATTTGGCCAACTTTTCTTAAAAAAACTTTTGATTTGGAAAATTGATATCACGATTTATATAGAGATGTTACCGAGAAATAATCAATGTTCCGAAGGAGGCCTCATAATTCGTTGAAATTAATTTTTATTTAGGAACTCTGAAATAAGCTTTTAGTTTAGCTCGTTTTCTATCCAGAAAAATTTGGTTTAACCAAATTAGGCCAATTTTTCTTAACAAAATTTTGATTTCAAAAATAGATTATCGCGATTTACAGAGAGATGTTACCGGCAAATAATCAATGTTCTGAAGATGGACTCATATTTCGCTTAAATAATTTTTGCTCCCAAAATCCTAAAATTACTTTTTAGTTTACCTCGTCGTCTATCCAGAAAAATTTGGTTCATTCAAATTGGGCCAACTTTTCTTAAAAAAAACTTTTGATTTGGAAAATTGATATCACGATTTATATAGAGATGTTACCGAGAAATAATCAATGTTCCGAAGGAGGCCTCATAATTCGTTGAAATTAATTTTTATTTAGAAACCCTGAAATAAGCTTTTAGTTTAGCTCGTTTCCTATCCAGAAAAATTTGGTTTAACCAAATTAGGCCAACTTTTCTTAACAAAATTTTGATTTCAAAATTGATATCGCGATTTACATGGAGATGTTACCGGTAAATAATCAATTTCCTGAAGAAGGACTCATAATTCGCTTAAATAATTTTTTCTCTCAAAATCCTCAAATTACTTTTTAGTTTAGCTCGTCTTCTATCCAGAAAAATTTTGTTCATTCAAATTGGGCCAGCATTTCTTAACAAAATTTTGATTTGGAAAATTGATATCGCGATTTCCATCGGGACCGCATATCAATATCGATTTAATGTCCCAAACCATATTAATTTTAATGGAAAATGTTCCTCGATAATGTAAGGAAGGGTTGATTTAATAAAAAAAATATTAGATAAGATAGATGGATTAATTTAAAATTTATAATTTCGGTCAATGCGTCGACGGTCCACTCCAACTCATTCTATTAGACAAACATAACCCATATTTGATCCAATTGGTTACTTATTAATTATCATGTTTGAAATTAGATCAAAATTGTTATATCATTGATCCGAAGTATGATATTTTGATACTTACCAATTCCTGATTCTATTTACTACCTGAACCAACGAACTATTTTACATGGGGGCCAGCACAAAAGGGCTTAAAATAAATGAAATTCGAATTGAAATGTAAAATATATCGTTTGGTATGGACAAGGGAGACGGTTGACAATCAGTTCGGTTGGAATAGGTTCGTGATAAAGATATCAATAAGGGAAGTTGAATTTGCGGAATTACATACGACCCTCTTCAGTCTACACTCCAATATTTCGATTATTTCTGAGAAATGTTAATATCTTCCTTATTTAATATATTATATTTCATGAGATGAGATGAAATTATTAAGATTATAACACCTGACATAAATAAGAATTCAAAACTTTAGATATGTAAAGGCTTCCAACCATTTTACTTCAAAAACAGTTAAGTATGAAGATCATGATTTTGGTTCGGAGAGTAAATTTTTTACATGAAATCTTTGAAGTTAAGTAAGACCGGACACCGTAGATCTATCTATCATTGCATCAGTTTGTTTGGTATTTGCTATACTGATACCACCATCCAGTCACGTATATTTCTTCGCTATCTCGTAGGAAATTTTCTTATTTATAATGATGATAATAATGTTAACTATGTATTTTTAGGGATGTGGTTTGGGCTCCGTTTGGGATGGAATTATGTTCCATTTTCCTAACCGATTCCCAGAAAATATTCTTTTTATATTTTTCAAATTTTATATTCAAGAATAATTTCCATGAATCTTATTATTGACTTCATAATATGAGATCCATATATAGATGAGTTTTATTTATGTGTGGCAGCTGGGAGTCACATATTCCTACCCAGGTAATTTGATGTTAATGTTGTTAGGTGTGCACGAATTTTCTATTACTACAATGTGTGATCTTTGGAAATGCATTGAAAATTACAAGACCCGGAATGGCTCAAAAAGTTTTCAGTTAATAAATCACATATCATTTTATTCATTTTTTACCATTCGAACTTTTCTATTGAAAATCGATCGGTATTCAGGGAAATTATTTCAAATATAATATTAATTCGACAATGGGAAATTTTCTGAATGAAAATGGAAAATATAGAAAATTGGTCGATTTGGTGAAAATTTCAGAATAGAATATTAATTTTAAACATCACATATCTAACCGATAATCCAATGTTTCCCTTTATCCATTTCAACTAGTTAAAGACTAATAATCATTTTCTTAGTTTTCCGTTTTTCAATCTTTGTCGAATGATAGATTCAAGGTAAGTTATATAAAAGCAATTATAATTTAATGAAACATGAAATTGATTTATTTCCGAAAATATACATCAATATTTTTGGTAATCGACAAATCACAAGGACAAACCGCAATAAATCTAATCATCGGTATAAGATAATAATTGAACCAGGATATTAATATATTGGAATCACAGTCCCTTCCAATTTTTCTTATGTGGTAAAACAAAAATTTCATATTAATGAGTAGATGAAAAGACAAACGGATTCGGATGTGTTCGATCGAAAAATTATATTTCTTCATCCCTTATCATCTCACCCAATTTGGTGAGATTTCCCTGTTTCACATTTCCGATTTCCCTGTTTCCCAATCTCCTAAAATTTATATCGGAACTAGAAACTAACTCCTATTAGAGGGAAGACAAAAACATGCAGAGGAAAAACTTCTCGGTGGTAATTTATTGCCGGTACCTTTTCAAAATGGGAATTTTGAGTTGGAGTTCTATGCGCCACCCCAAAAATATATTGGAATTTCCAATATCGGTCCATCGATATTAATAATATTTTTCCTTTTAAGATATAATATCTTTTCTATGTAATAATTTTCCATTTTTATTTATTCGGAATATATATACCGAGTATTTATAACCATCTTCTGGTAATAAGTTATCAGAAGTTTGACCATTTGGCTGACGATTCATATTTTTGTTGACCGTTTCTCATCTAACAAATATTAATAAATATTATATCCCTTTTTCTTTGGTATCCTTCCCGATATGAAAAATGTATCGACGAATTGTAATAAATACATTAACAGTATATATACATATATATATGTATATTAAAAGGATGGTTGAAAATTAATTTGTAGAATATGTATAATTATTTCCAATTTCTTTTCTTTAAGGGGTTAGGTGGGTTTTGAAGGCTCAAAAGAAGCACATTTTTACTAATTTTCTTCTATTATATGAAATGAAATATTTAATTTTTTCAATTCAGATAATCAAAGATACATATTTAACAAGTACTTTGTGAAATTTTTGTTTGAAAATTTTGAAAATTCAACCATTGGGACCCCATTTCCTGGGACCCCTCATAAAAAAGTCCTCTTGCCGTTGTCACTATAGAAAACCAAAGATTTTCTGTTTCGAGATGTGTTTAGCTCATACTTGCACGATAGAAAAGAAAAAAAAATTCAAATTTGAATTTTTGGCGGAGTTGAACACAAAATCCCATGTTTTTTGGTACAATTTGCACCATATATTATCTTGTAATATTAGTTGGGATAAACAAAAAGAAAATCCTTCGTTCAAGCACTAGATAATGTTATTTTGAAGTAGTATGTACAATTTGAACAAGATCCGTTCATAACTTTTCGAGAAATTTTGACAACTGTCTTCAAAAACACAGTTTCGAGATAATCGCATTTTAGGTAGTAGTCTGGTAAATTGCACATTTTTTACGTCTTTTTCGGGAATTTTTTTATGGGAAAATAAAATAAAATGGTTTTGTTTTCTTAGTATGTTATAATTAAACTCCAAAGCAAGCTTCGGCAACCTGTGGCCCGCGGGTCACCGAGTGACTCATTTGATAATTTCAAGTGACCCACTTGAGATCTGAAAAGACAGTAAATGTGTCTCCACTTCAGTTGCGTCCAGTCTAATGTGAAGAAGGTGCAGAGCACACCTGAAATATGAACAAAATCGTAACCAATTGTTATTGCTGCAAGTTTTCAACTCAAATTATTTTATTTAATAACTTTGAATGAGCTTTCAAAATTTTTGAAGCATTTTTTATCAAGAAAATCATAAATTTTGTTAAATGATCGTATTTGGGTAGAAAATAGATTTTAAAACGGTAAAAATTAAATTCGAGACTTAAAGCTTTCGTTGTGCTTTTATAAATTAAATAAACTTTCTGCCAAAAATCTCTATTTCATTTAAATTTAATGAATCGGATGAAATATCGATTCCAAATTATTTAAAATAATATTTCAATTTTAAGCTTTCAATCAGCTTTCGAGGTTGTAAAAGCTTTATTTGGGAAAAAATTGAAATTTAGTTAAGGGATCGTTGCTTGGATAGAAAATAGATTATTAAGCGTAAAAAATAAGGTTCGGAAATTGAAGCTTTCTGGGAGCTTTTAAGTTTTAACAAAGCTTTTGTACGAAAAGTTTAGTTTTGATATTTTTGTATTTTTCCTCGACTTATTTAGAAGCTTCCTGCATCATTAAATTTTTTTTATCCGAAGAAAATAATTGTGAAATCCAGATCAAATGTTGCGATGTCCGATATTCAAATTTCTCGATACGAGTCTTGACGAATTTTTGATTTTTCTTATAAATAAATTTCGACTATTTCGAAATATTTCATTTTTGTATTTTTATCTGCAACTTTCTGCGATTTTACCATTTTTCTGGCCGAAGAAATCTGCACACAAATTCTGCAAATCTTATGGAGACGTTGACCGCACGCCACTGCTTCCTTAATAACACCTTAATAATTTTACTCCGCATTAAAACAGGGAAGAATTTGGGGGGCATAATATTCACCAAAAAAGACTTTTAATAAGGAAAATACCACTGACCCGAAACGTCTTCTAAATACTCACATTTTGATTGGTTTTGACCCGCAGCCTTGTAAGGTTGCCGACCCTTGATCTAAAGGACATAAAAAAAATTTTTTTGATTACATTTTACAACGCTTTATTATTATAATTGGTCAAAGTAGATACCACAAAAAAAGGGCACGATGCTTGCCCGGGTGATTTCGGCTCTTGAATCCGGAACTTTTTTATCAGAAAATAACAAAATTGTGGACTTCGAAAAAGGTGATTTTTTTCAGGAACAAATCGGGCTGTAAAATGGAAAGTTAGGGATGGAAAAAAATATCCTTGTCTCGGCGAGAACTACTGATGTGTAGAATAACGTGTAAAAATTTCAGACGAATCGGTCAGATAGAAAACGTTTTTTCACCCACCAGGGCAGACTGAAAAAACATTGTTTCGAGAAAAACGTGTTTCAAATTTCAAGAACAGATTTTTTTTAAAAAACTCATTCTTATATTAAACGTCTATGCCTAGGGCACATAATATCCCATAATATTATTATAAATTAAAATGTGTAAAAAAATCGATTTTTGGAAATTATAAAACCCACCCAACCCCTTAAGAAAAGTGGGATATATCTTAGATTTAGTGACAAAGCGAACAAAATCAATTTTATATTCCGTTGTTTGGTTTTCTTTAAATCAAGAAAATCATATATTAAGAATATAAGATTATAATATGGAGAATCAATCAAATTTTGTTAGAAATGGTTATGTGTTTTAAATATAATATATTTTATTTGCAGTATTTTATTTAGGGTCTTGAAATTTACCCAAATATTCTAGATTCTAGAAGGATATACCATTCGATCCATATACAGTTTATTACTTTTTATTTAAGACAATTTTGAGATATTTAATTAAGAAATTGATGGCTGAAATTAATATAAGAATTTTAATACTGATACGTATCATAATTATCATAAATGAATTACCCTAATTGCCTAAAACCATTTTTAAATAGTAAATCAAAGCCAGAACTATAATTTTAGCTGATAAAAAGGGCAACTTTTGAAATTTTAGATTTTTCGCAAAAATCATGGACTATACACTGTCCTTTTTTTTTTTGGTCATTTTGCAAAACCGCTCCTAGGATCCTGAAACTTTACACATATATACCTAAGATCAACCTGGAATGATTACAAATAATTTGGGCAAGTTTTTCTCATGAATATTTTGAGAAAAAAATTTTTATTTGTAGCCGATTCCAAATTTATGAATATGTTTACAAAAGCTATCAGTAAGTCAGGTATTTCTGCACCTAGGCTCCTGAAATTTGACTCTGATATTCTAGAAGGATGTACCATTCAATCAATATACCGTTAATTACTTCTTTTTTCAGAAGTTTTCGAAATATTTAATTTAGAAATTGATGGCGGATATTACCGTAGGAATTTTAATACTTTTGCCAAATCATAATTATCATAAATTAATTAACCCAACTGCCTAAAACCATTTTTAAATAGTAAATCTAGGCCAGAACTATGAATTTAGTTGATAAAAAGGCAACTTTTAAAATTTTGGATTTTTGGCAAGAAACATGGACTATAGCCTTTTTTTTGGCTATTTCTCAAAAATGCACCTATGACCCTGAAATTTTGCAAAGGCATACCTGATATAAACCCAGAATAATTAGTAATAAGTTGGGTAAGGGTATACGCTTTTTCATAATTATTTTGAGAAAAAAATTGTTATTTGGAGTTCTTCGAGCATCAATTAATAGGTTTACAAAAGCTGTTAAGAAGTCAGGGATTTCTGCATCAAGGATCCGGAAATTTAGCCCAGATATTCAAAAAGGATATACCAGTCAAGTCAATCCATATACATTTTATTACTTATTACTTAAGAAGTTTCTGAAACATTTAATTAAGAATTTGATTGAATAAATTTATATGGGACATTCAGTATGGATATGGATAAATTAATTACCCAATCCGACCCCAATTAAAATAATAAATCCATGGGTATCACCTAGTCAGAGAAGTTATTTTGAAGATTGTTTTTAATAATCTTTTGGTATACTTGTAATCACCTCTACATGTGGTACACCCCTTGATCGAGCAAAGTAAAACTATTCCATCCCAAAAATATATGAAATATTAACATAACAAATTCCTACGAATTTCTAACTTCAAATTGTTTTTGAATATAATGGTAAAGTCAATCAAATTTTGGGATCCTAAATTAAGTTGAAATATCTGTTCAAAATTTTAATATCTCATGGGAATTTTGTTATCGTAATAATTAAAGATAACTTTGATCAAAATTTAAGTATTTTAAATTCATTTAATTCTATTCAGATTCTCAAATCCGATAAAGAGGTTAAGATAAATGATTGAAAAAATATAAAAAGAAAATTCGAAGACATCATTACCTAGATTATGTTGTCAGAATTCATTTGTAAATCCTATCGACATTCCTAAACTATCATGTACGAGATGAAATTTTTATTCGAAATATTTGTTATGGGATGTCCAGCCTGAACATTGAATTAAATGTTGAATTAATGGGGAGAAATGTTTGATTGAAAGTTTCATACTCTCACACTTATTATCAATTTAGGGAATATAATCCTAAGATTAATTTTTAAACTTAACTTTAAACGGGATTATATAAAGGTATGATTAGGCGATTAAAAACATGGAAAAGGTTTAATTTTCGTAGAGATATGAGTCATGTAACAGTTTTCTCTTTACTTGAATGCCAGAATATCATTTTTTCTTTTATATAAATTACATGAACATAATTTCTTAGATTGTAATTTTTTAGTTGTAAGACAGAAAACTCATAGTCAAGTAAAAAGAACATTTCTCTCTCATAAATTTCTCCGAATATCTTGTATGATGCATTACCTACTAAATATGGTACAATTTTCCTTGAATTTTTCATTCGAAATGATAGTTAGGATTATTATGTATATATGGTATATCCTTACCAAATAATCCTTGATTCATCAACGTTATGAACTTAAGGAATAGATTATATTCCGGTAAACCGGAGAAATATTAAAATTCATATTTTGTATAATATAATATTTATATAAAGGGTTGATTTTTCGTAGATATATGAGATGGATATGATAGGAACATGTTATCTAACTAATATCCGTAGTTAGATAAATGAATTTTAAGTATTTCAGATAAGTAAAAAGGGGATGATTTATTTAAGAAAAATGTTCCAACATACATAACGACAACCCCGCTAATTATAATGAGCATATACGGACTAACTAGAAGGATTTGAAATTCAATTAAAATAAATAGTAAGTTTTACGTTATGTAGGTTATCTGTGAATGAGAAAAACGTAAAATATTACTTAGAGTGGGTTGTCTTTTTCATCGTTTTCTAAAATCTAATGCTTGGATGGCAAGATTTCTCCCACTAAAAATATATATTATAAATATATAAAATAAAATATAAAACACGCATTTGGAGTATTTAAACCATCAAGTAAACAAGATATATTCATGATGTTTCTCTGCCACAAAATTTCTTTTAAAACATGTTAAAATGTAATATAAACATTAAAATGTCATTCACTATATTTTGTTTGTGATGTGATGTACCATATGTAGGATAGACTGGGGTTCAAGAAGTAAACTTCAAAAGTTAGTTATGCCATCCCCCTTCGTGATATATCTAATATTAGGAAATTAAATTTAGGGATGCCCCGGTTCGTCCTACAATCATCTTCTACAACAACGGTTTAGATGTGTCGTTAAGCATGAAGGAGCGAGAATGGGTATATAACGAATTTTCGACAAGTTGATGGCATTTCATACAGAATCTCATCACCAAAAAAGCCATTTTAGATGTCATGATGTAAATATGAGAAATGATGCTTTATAATGTGTTAAAAGCATAGTTGGTGTGGTTTCTGGTGTTTTTTTCCTGTGTATTTAAATTTATTTTCTAAACACCATCATCATTATATTCATTATATTCAATTACTCAATGATTTTTTTTTTGAAGAACGGGATGGAATTATGTTGTTATGTTGCTTTTACTTAAGGGGACATCCAACCCCAAATTTACCAGAAATGCAAGAAGTTGGGAACAATTTTTATGTAGAATTTTAAAAGCGGTTTTTGGACTAAATATACCATTATTTTATCAACATCTTTAAATCGATTTGAATGAAAAACAAAATAATTTGAGCTCCCAGGAGCATTTTGAAAATGGTCCTTTTTTTAAGCTATCTGTTTATTATATAATTAGTGGAATTTTTATGTAAATGGTATCTCCTAATCGAGCAGCTTTATACAACTAAAAATTATAGAAATCGATTGAACATTAACGATTTTAGCCATTTGGGTTGGATGTTCCCTTAAATATACCCGAACAAATTTACTGAAAGCACTATGTCTCGCATAAATGCAGGGTTTTTCATTTTATAGTTTGGATTAGTTCTAGGTTCTGTTATGAGGTTAAAAATCTCAAATTAATTCCCAAATTTATTTTGTAAATTTTTTAAATTGTTTCGTTCAATTAAAGATATCCTTGCCGATATAATTTCTATAAAATCCATTTCTAGATAGAACCATACCTCTAGATTGACCTTAACGAAGGTGAATGTATTGTATTATTAATATTTTTAATACGATAAACTGGTTTGAGGGCACTTACAGCCCTTAATTTTTTTTTCTTAAATTTCGAACCGAAATGTAAAATATTCTTCCAGCTTTTAATTTCCCACGGAATCGAAAATTACGGATTTCAATTAAATTTAATTACAGTCAAGCCTGTTTTTGTGCGATTGTTTTTGTGCGATTTTTTTCTGTGCGGTATTTGAAAATGGAACATAATATTACAATCTAACGCCTTAACCATCGCAAAATGGTCGTATTGTGTAAGATACAGTTTAAGATTGTATTTGTGTATCCAAAATCAGATGATTAAAATTTATTACTACAGTAAACCGTACAGTACAGACCCCCTGTAAGCCCTAAGATAGTTTCGAGTTATGCAGGACAAAACGCAAAAGTTAAAAGTTAAAAATGTTCGCATGTGGTGTATTTTCTAAATCAGAATAATCAGGATTTGAGTTATATTGTCCACGTGATACTTTTTTTAGGCGGTCCCTATTCACCGCATAAAAACAATACTTTTTAATTGTGTTGCGAAAGCTATTTTTTATAGCTACTCGTGAAGTTTTGTACAATTTTTTTTATGCGTTTATTTTTCTGCGGTCCCTATCCACCGCACAAAAACAGTATTGACTATATTGGGAGAAAAATTAGATTCCATATTGCCTAAAATAATATTTTATTATAATTAAGAGCTATCAATGAGCTTTTGGAACTTTCTTAAAGCTTTTCAGAAAATCTTCGATTTCACTGATTTTAAATTAATCGGATGGATGGAAAAAGCCTTTCAGTATCACATATCTTTATATCTTTCAATGATAGGAAAAATTCCCAGATAGGTGAACCATAGGCTAGATTTCAAGACTTTTTTTCTAGCCCCTCTCCTTCACCATAACTCAATCTAAAGTTGATAGAAAAAATTAGTAAAATAATTCAAAGTTATTAAATAAAATAAAAGTGCAGCAATAAAAATTTGTTACGATTTTGTTTGAGATTTCTGTTGACTTTCTCCCCATTAGACTGCACGTCACTGCTAGACCTCCTAATTATCTCTCTTTGTTAGTGTTATGCTGAATTTTGCGATGTAAGCTTATAATCCTCTGTTTGAACTTATTCGGGTAGAGGTGTAAATTGCACAACTAAATCCGGAATCGTTCGTTTATTATCAAAGCTTCCCTTAAGGATTTCCTTAGAAATAAAATTACAAATGGTCATTTCGGCGGTGTACTTGGAATTATATTTTATAAAAATATACGAATACTGCAAACTAATTTGGCTGTATGGATATCGCTAGATTTTATCTAGCTAGAGGAAGATCTAAGTAGCATTATCTGATAGATAGAGGCGTCACAAAACTACCAGGTGTAGAACTTAATTGCTGTGGGCTTTTTTTCAAAAAATAGGTGTTAATTGTGAGAAGATGGTTAGATGTTTTTTATTGAAAGTATTATCCGTCGCTAGCTATATATTTTTTCCATCTATCGGGTAGCTTGTGGATTCCCTTCCAAAAAAAAACTGTCTCAGTTTTCAGGCAAACCAATCCATCAACCCGTTTTTCGAGTTTTTCATAAATTTTGATGCTTCGCTACCGCAATCAACTAATAACCTAAAGTCGGGTCTATATCAATAAATATTTACGTTGTGCGTTGCATTTGACGCAAATTTTTTCTACGACTATACGTCGTACAAAGAAACACACACATATTTTCGTCAGATACAACACACGCTATTCATTGCTTGTCGGTAAATGTGCACACAAATTTATTGATATGGACGCGGCTTAATAGATCCATGTCAGGTAAATAAAGCCGGTGGGATAAGACATCCCAATTCTATTTATGCTCTTTCAACATATTTTTCACCCGTTTTGCTGCGTGAGACGGTGCGTTGTCATGAAAAAGAAAAGCTTTGCCGTGTCTTCTGGCCCATTCTCGTTATTTTTCGATCAATGAATGGTTCAAATTGATGAGTTGTTGTTGGTAGGGTACCGTATTAACAGCAGATATCAAAAGAGCATCCGGATCAGCAAATACAGATCGATTGATCATCGGTTACCAACTCAAGTAATTATATTTAGGAAACATGTCTAATTTCCTATAATATTTTATTTAATAAAGACAAAAATCTTTTATTTTATTCTTGAAATTCGATTTTTTCGATTTAGAAAATTTGTTTTCAACAATTCTATGAATTTGGCAAAATTCCACAGAAATTAGATTAGCTTGAGCATAGGTTTTTCAACGATTGTGGCAATTCGGGGCATGATTGTCAATAGACCCGCACGCACATCCAAATTTGTCCGCTCATTACGAACCATCTTTTGAACAGAATATATAAGTTAACAGAAAAGCGGGGTTTTATAATCCATTATAAACCTTAAATAATGATTAAAATTAATGGGTCGAATGCATACAAACTAGCAATTTCTTTATAGAAAAAGCTATTACTTAAAGCTATTACAAAAACAAAAATTAAGATGTCGATAGTCATTAGAGAAATGCAATCAATATTGGTTTTGCCCAAGGCGATTTCATATGGAGATGAAGGGTAACAGCGCCTCTTGAGGGACACTTTATGTTCTGAAGAAGAGGATATTTTATTTTAGTTACATTCATGGAATTCTTTTTAATAAACTTTGCACCGAGAAACAACCTCCAAAATCTAAAATCTATTTTATTAAAATCTGCTTGATTACTTCTTGTTGTGGGATTATGTTAAGTCGAGTCGATGCGACTCGACAGAAAATTTCATACAAATTTTATCTGTCGAGTAAAAATATGTATGCATTTCTTTGTCGAGTCGTATCGATTCGACTTAGCAAAATCTCAGGGCTGGATAGTACGGCACACTGTACATTTGATCCACACCTATGTCTTCTGCAACACCATTTTGAAAACCTGGATCGGATATACATATAGCGTAAAAATATTCGCATTTTATTAATTGGTTCAACGGCGCCACCTCTAGTTTCATAAGAATTTCCAATAAAGTTATTCGCAAGCCATTCAACATTTTCCTTATCAAAGCGATATAATTTTTTGCAGTTATTACTTATATCTCTTCGCTCTTTATAAACCTTAAGCCGAGAACAGACTATTCACGTTTTCGTATTTCGTGTTTCGCATTTCATGGTTGGGTTGTTTTATGCATTTTCAGAGAGTTTCGTTTAGATTGGTGAATAATTTGTACACACTATTCTTACTGCCATGGTTCATATTTTGAACTACTCTTTTGCGCATTGGCTTAATTCCTTCCTTAATTCCTTAATATAGTAAAATTCATTTATGACGTCTTTCAACGGATATATATTTTCAACATCATGACTTAATTTTTATTATTTAAAACCCGATTTTCATCTTATACTTCTTTATATAGGGTAGTTATGTTTCATAAACATAACATATTATAATGTATATATCGCCGTTTTGGAAGAAGAACGTCATAAATTCTAAGGCACTTAACTTTCTTTTCAGGACCAATAAATTAAATTTTTCAACAATTTGAATTGCGTAAACTACTTCATTATTAGGGTTAAAGATCTAAGTTTTTTTTTCCATCGTCATGATTCAGTGATCAGATTTACCAAGGTTTTTAAAAATTAATTAGATTTATCAACCATTTTGCACTTGTGACTTTCTTCTTCCAACACGGCGATATAACGATTATATTTTTTGTAATAAAATCAAATAAATGGGTGATAAATATAAATTTTATTAAGATTGTTTTCTTAATTCGAGTTTTAATTTTTAATAAATTATATTCAATATTTCTTCCTTTCGTGTCAAAAAAAAACCAACAACTCTTGATTCAAAATTCTAATTGAAATTCTACCCCCAAGAAGTCGATACATAGTAGGGAATAATTTGTTCAAAATTTATCAAATTTGTCAAATTCTTTCGCGTCTATTGGGAAAAGATTTTATTTATTAGTAAGTCTTAATATCTGTATCATATGTCTATTCTAATTTGTCTGTCTTGTCTAATATGTATCTCTTAATATGTCTCTTCAAAGTTGGCAATTTCATAATAAATATAATGATATGGAAATCCGATAATTGTCCTTTCATTCAATGTTGCTATAAGCGAGGTTCACTGTACCATTTTATTTCTCTGCGCAAAATAAATGATCGGATAGCCGAATAATTTGAATTTCATATTTGTCTCTTTTTCATTCAATTTTTTCGCTATGGAAGCGAAAACCATGAAAACAACATGAAAAAGAATAAACGAATATTTTTCCGGAAAAAGTTCTTCACACTGTTCATGAAATCATGATGAAACCGTGAAACGTGGAAAAAGAAACATGAAATATGAATAGTCTGTTCCCGGCTTTAGGGTTATTTCGTCTGAGGAATTGTAACTGACTGAAATAATTTTAAGTCATCTAAATAGTAGCTTGAAATATTAAAAGCAATTGCTTAAACATTTTAGCAATTGCTAATCTTAATAATTAAACAAATGCTTGGAAAATTGTCGAAATCGAAGAAATTGCTAAATATAAAGAAAAAGGTAAAAGTAAAAGCAATTACTTCAATTTTTATGCATACGGTTGTAAGCAATTGCTTCAAATTTCAAGAATTAAGCAATTGCTAGTTTTTATGCATTCGACCCAATATTAGTAGATAGTCTATTCAAGTGCATCGAATATGAATCTTCCTGTGGATATATTGTATTATATATCTAATATCCAAAGAATACACTGTGTAATTAGAATTACCTAAATGTAAAATACTTCAAAGTTCGTTTTCTTTTCGCTAGACATCTTACATCATACTTAAATACTTAATATACATCATACTTAATAACCTTTACAAAATTTAAATTGATAGTAACTAAGTGAATATAGTCGCTAATAATTTATAGTACAAATCTACTCGGTATATTATAATTGACGTCATAATGAGTAGTTAATCTATTAGTAGAATTTTGGCGAGATAATTTTTAAAACAATAAAATCCCATTACCTTGATCTACTTAAAAATTAGGATACGCTTATAGTATACTAAATAATTGGTCATATAAATAAGATTAAATAATTATTCCTTTCGGTTTTCGTAGCTGAATAGTTAAACCTTTCAATAATTCATTGAATTGCTGAAGGATGAATTGTCCTTCACTTCTTAAAATCAAACATACCCCACCTAGTATTTACAGCGTTTTTATTCTATTTTTTAAATTCAACGGAACGAAAATGGTTGTGGTATTATGGGAAATCGATTGTTTAAAATTTAAATCATTAAAAAGTTTAAATTAATTTTCGTATGAGGTTGTTCCATAAATATTTCGAGTCTAACCCCTAACAAAAATCTACCAAATCTTTGCGTACAACCCGATAAATTAATTGAAATTCTTTTCTATTCAAATGTGATTTGTATACAGGAAATTAAATTCGAGTCCATCAAAATTTCATAGAAATAATCTAAATATAACTCCTATGAAATGGGAGAAAATTAAATGTCTGGTAGAAAAATAAAATGAATTTTATGAGATAATCATCCGATTCGGACCAATTTTGAAAACAACTTCCTATAAAAATAAATATTAAAACCGTTTGTTAAAATGCTGATACATCAGCTCTCATTTTCCGATACTAAACAATTTATATTGAGAGTTTTCCACATCCTGAAAAAAAAATAAATTCAATCCTATCATCCCCCACTGATAATCCACAATATTATCTCTAACAAAATTCCCATTGATTTTCCTAATATTTTATGGTATTTATAGATGGGAAAGAAAAACATTTTCAAAACCACTAATGTTTTGTAATATTCCTTGTGGTTCTAGTGATCGTTCAAGTAAATGGGTTATAATGGCCCCGAAAAAAAAGAAGAAATTTCAACCCATAATCATATCATCTTGGGATATTCTTCCAATAATATATTTTATACGTCAATGATTGCCGTTAGGTTGGAACGGAAAATCTCTTTATTTTCCACTGACATCCCTTTATTTTTTTAGGGATATATGAACCGCCCCCTCTTTAAACCCGGCATTAGCAATAAAATTCTCACTTCCAACTCATTTTTTTCTTCCTATACCCGAATTGGGTTTCTTTTCTTCTGATAAAGATATTTGAAATTTGTTTTTTTTTTAGCCGTAATGTAAGATAAGAGATTGTAGGCCCGAAATGAAATGTATGAAATATTTTCAATATTACTTCCAACCGAATACTTATTTTTTAACATTGATCTACAAATATTTTTTTATTTTTTTTTTTATCCCCATTTACGGGATACTGATATTGGGGACAGGAAATATATAACCAGATAAACTTGATGACGATATAAGATAACTATTTTAAGTTTATTGTTTTCTTTTCTTATCGTGCAATATACAGAAGAAAATTTACTATTATGACTTGCGATTAAAATCACAAGATATTGTATTAGGGTTCTGTACATTTATTTCGTCGCTTAAAAATTCGATCCTTTTCATCGAAATTTCAAAATAATTTGATCTAGGTTAAGGGTACAAATATGTATATGGGGCAAAATACGCCAACTCGGCTAACTACGTTTAGCTTCTGGGTCTTCGATATTTTACAAAATTATTGATGCGATAGTATCGGTTGAGAGAGGCCTCCCTGATTTTTTTCAGATTTTTATCTCAAAAATTTTTTGAGATATCGGTTTTGAAAAAAACCCATAACTTTGCGAAAAATGGGCCGATTGGGACGGCTTTTTTTTGGAAATTTTTAGTTTTGAACACACTTTTAAAAACAAATACGAAAGAATTTTCAAAACCGTATTTTGATAAAATTTTCAAATTTTGAAATAACATCTTGATTTCTAAAAAACACGTGGTCATCGATTTTTTTGAAAGTATTCTACAAAACAACTGTCACTCATTCCGCAATGAGTCGCTAGTTCCGGAATGAGTGACAGTTTTTCGAATTTTTTTTTAAGAGTGTTCAAAACTAAAAATTTAAAAATCGGCCCATTTTACGCAAAGTTGCGGGCCTTTAAAAAAAAAGCGGTTTTTTTAGAAAACCGATATCTCAAAAAAAAATTTTTGAGATAAGAATCTGAAAAAAATCAGGGAGTCCTCTCTCAACCGATACTATCACATCAAAAATTTTGAAAAATATATTGACGACCCAAAAGCTAAACGTAGGCCGAGTTGGCGTATTTTGCCCCATATGCATACATACATTTTTAAATATAAAATAAATAAATGAATTAATTTCTGAATTTATTTAGGTATGATAATGATCGAATTTGATGGGAACGATCGGACCACATTATCGACAGGGAATTGTTGAACGTGCCTCGAGTAAGTTTTTATAATTTTTTCCCCTTTTTCCGTCCAAATTTGGACTAACCATCGATGGGAGTTTTTTTTATTGACGGTAAATCAATTTTAAATACATTGTAACGATCGAATGTAATTATACTTATCAAAATGAATACCTCAGGTCAAAGGTTTGGTATAAATTGATATCAAATATGAAATTGGGCATTTAATATTTATAATGTTTTAATTCAAAGAAAAGTACAAGAATTTAATCAATAAATTAATGTCCATCACAGTATGGATCCGTCGAAGTTGTTTTTACGAAAAATGTCCCATTTTTCCATTTCGTCCAAATACCAAACTGATCAATTTCACCAGAACATTTTTCTGTCGATAAGTGACTACTTTGAGTACTTCCATAATCCGGACAATGTGATCCGGTAAAGTGATTCAATTTTGACAAAGCCAATTCAAAATAGTCAATAACACGAATAAGGCTACAAATAAATGGTCCACTACTTCCATCTTTTGATAATAATTCTTTCTCACATCCCGGTTGACTACTACCACCATTTACCCAATAATCAGCATGACCACAATTGATATGCACCCCAAATATTCCAGCGCTGGTATGAATAATTTCCACTCGTTTTGCGTCACTGGGGTCCAAACGTTCCGCTTCGTTAACTATGACTGGTATTGTGAATCCAGGAGCAGCAGGATCGAGACCTATTATAATGAGAAGAAATTATTTCTCGTTCGTATGAAATACTATATAGTTTTGTCACGTACCAAATATTTCTCCTATTTCCCCATCTAAATCCGCTCCAGTAAAGCCAATAATTTGAGCGCCTAAACTATGTCCGACTAATGTCATATCTTCAAAAGATATGCCTAATCTGTTTAAATACCGTAGAAAAACTGTTAAATAGCCGGCAACAAGTTTGCCATGTCTCGATGCGACTATATAATATTCGTAGTTGGATAAACGGCTATGTTCAACAACACAAACAGTTATTGAAGCGTTATTCGCCCACGATTGTGAAGTCGTTCTCATCCATCCTTTAGCGTAATTATTCAAATAACCACCGTCAAACGAACCAACCCAACCGTGAATTAATATACCCAATTTCCCGGATATGTCTACTTTTGAATGGATGTCCGGATCATTAATAAATGTTTGTTTAAATTTATTTGAATTTCTGTTAAAATTTCAGAGTCATTACAACCAATCTTTATTTTTTTTCGAGCAAAGAAATTACTTACGGTAACGTGCAATAAAATTTAACATCCTCTTCGATGGGTGGAGAAATTGTCTCATTATTGAATTTCCATTCATGAGCCAATAAAGCTTCGCCCGTGAATGTACTCACAATTGCATGAACGGATTTCTCCCAATCGGTACTTGGCGAGTGAGACCGGACCGCCAAATCTGAAAATTTGAATATTATATAGTATATGTGGGTGAAAGGGTTTTTCGATCCACGAATTATTTACGCCGCTACACAGATTTTAAGGGCAGGTGGCACCTTTTTCGATGAAAAAAAAAATCGATTTTTAGCATTTCTGGCATCTCCAGAGGGTCTCGAATTCACCCTTGAAATAGTTACCCAATAAACATTTTTTTATTTTGAATCAAACAATCAAACTTTAACAGCATTTAACTCGACACAAGGTTTTTCAAATCTGCGAAGAGTCTAGCTTCTGAACCATTCAATGAATTTACTTCTTTCTTTGCCCCAGTAAAGTAAACAATTTTCTCCATGGGATAAACCTACAACATGATAAAATTGTCAACATTAAAGATTTTTTCAGAGGACCAAAGAAAAAAAATAATGGGAAAAATGCCACTTTTTTTCACTTGCCCGCCATTTTGTTATTTTATTGAGTTTTTAAATATTCTGTAGGTTTATCCCATTTTTCATAATGTTCCCTTGATAGCTAGCTTTCTCGCATGTTTCTAGATTACGATTTGATGACGCTATGCTCCTCGCAAAAAGTGATGTTTTGAAAAAGGATTGAATTTGAAGCTGCCATATTGGACGCTCCCATATTTTGTCAGGGAAAAAATAATAATAACTGTATCAGTCAATAGATTAAAGTACAATGATGATTTGAAAATAAAAACCAGACCTCTGAGTCACAGCAGGTGCTCAAAAAAAATTTTCAAAGTTTATGTAATTTTCGGCCAATTATACCGAAACCTCCCCTTAAACAAGATCAGTATTTGTTAATTGGTTAGTTCGATGTTCGATGAAAAGAATGATTAAAAGAGATTAGTAAAATATTCAAATGATTTTTTTAATGCTTTAGTTGCAGAGTTGAAAAAAAATTGGATATTTATCTGAAAGTTACAAGAAATTGAAAGATAAAATTGATGGGAAGTCAATTTGTAGTAAATTCTTTGTACCAAATTAAATAATAATTGATTAATTTACACTTATCAAATTGTATAAGTTTTAGGTCAAAGGTTTGCTATAAATTGATACAAATATTTATTTTATTGAAAAAAAAGCACAAGAATTTAGTCAATAAATTAATTACCATTCCAGAATGGATCCGTCGAAGTTGTTTTCACGAAAAATGTGCCCTTTTTCCATTGCGTCCAAATGCCAAACTGATCAATTTCACCAGAACATTTATCTATCGATAAATGACTACTTTGAGTACTCCCATCATCCGGACAATGTGATCCGGTAAAGTGGTTCAGTTTTGACAAAGCTAATTCAAAATATTTAATGACACGCATATGGCTACAAATAAATGGTCCACTACATCCATCTATTGATAATAATTCATTTTCACATCCCGGTTGACTACTACCACCATTCACCCAATAATCAGCATGACCACAATTGATATGTACCCCAAATATCCCAGAGCTGGTATGAATAATTTCTACTCTTTTTGCATCACTATCGTCTAAACGTTCCGCTTCGTTAACTATGAATGGTATTGTGTATCCAGGACCAGCAGGATCGAGACCTATTTTAATTATGGCAATTAATCATTTCTCCTTATATCGAATACTATATAGTTTTATCCAAATATTTCTCCTATTTTTCCATCTAAAGTTGCTCCAGTTAACCCAGCAATATGAGCGCCGAAACTATGTCCGACTAATGTCATATCGTCAAGAGATATCCCTAATTTGCTTAGATACCGTAGAAAAACAGTTAAATAATCGGCCACTAATTCGACATGTTTGGAACCGACTATATGATATTCATAGTTGGCCAACCGGCTATATTCAACAGCACAAACAGTTATTGAAGCGTTATTAGCCCATGATTTGGAAGTTGTTTTCATCCATCCTTTAACGTAATAATTCGCATAACCATTTTCAAATGAACCGGTCCAACCGTGTATTAATATACCTAATTTACCGGATATGTCTACTTTTGAATGGATGTCCTGGTCATTAATAAATGTTTGTTTAAATGTATTTGAATTTCTGTCAAAATTTAAAGTTATTTCAACAAATTTTTATACCTTTTTTGTCAAGCAAGGAAATTACTTACGGTAGCGTGCAATAAAATTTAACATCCTCTTCAATTGGTGGGTACATTTTTTCATTATTGAACTTCCATTCATGAGACGATACTGCTTCACCCGAAAATGTATTCATAATTGCATGAACGGATTTCTCCCAGTCCATAGTTTGCGAGTAAGTCAGGACCGCCAAATCTAAAAATTTTATAATTTTTATCAACGAAAACATTTTTTTTTTCAAGGCATATGATGGTTTCAACAGTTCTTACCCAACATGAGAAATATCACGAATTTGTACCTCATTCTTTATTAATTTTCTCCTTTCTACTGACAAATTTCTTGCAATTTCTTTCAATTTATTGAAATTATATCAGTTAGGTAGGTACTTACGTACATACTCATATACAATTTTATTCATCAATTAGAAATTTTAGATTATTAAATGTATGAAAGAATATCATTTATTTCTTAATTAGTTAGATCGATGTATGCGTCCTACTTATTGAAACGAATTATTAAAAGAGATTAGTAAGACATTCAAATTCTTTCCCAGATATATATGTCCCGTCAGTATTGCTAATGTTAGTTTCTCAACTTTTGAATTAGCTAATTTCTTAGAAAACGTAGAATTTTATGAAAATCCGAGTATTTTGTGAAAATAAAAAAATTTGATATTTTCTGAAGTTTTCAACAAATTAAAACAAAAAGATGATAGATGGTAAGTCAATTTTTACTAAATTGGTTGCACCAAATAAAATAGTAACGGCTGAATTTATGTTTACTTATCAAATTGTATAAGTTTTAGGTCAAAGGTTAGTTATAAATTGATATCAAACATAAATTTGGCCTTTTAATATTCATAATGATTTATTTCAAAGAATAGTATAAGAATTTTTTCAATAAATTAATGTCCATCACAGTATGGATCGGTCGAAATTGTTTTCACAAAAAATGTTCCATTTTTCCATTGCGTCCAAATGCCAAACTGATCAATTTCATCAGAACATTTATCTGTCGATAAATGACTACTTTGAATACTTCCATAATCCGGACAATGTGATCCGGTAAAGTGGTTCAGATTTGACAAAGCCAATTCAAAATATTTAACCACACGCATATGGCTACAAATAAATGGTCCACAACTTCCATCTATTGTTAATAATGCTTTTTCACATCCCGGTTGGCTAATACCGCCATTGACCCAATAATCAGCATGGCCACAATTGATTTGTACCCCAAAAATTCCAGCGCTGGTATGAATAATTTGCACTCTTTTTGCATCACTGGGGTCCAAACGTTCCGCTTCGTTAACTATGACTGGTATTGTGAATCCAGGAGATGCAGGATCAAGACCTATTATAATAAGGGCAAGGAATCATTTTTCGTTGATATGAAATACTGTATAGTTTTATCATGTACCAAATATTTCTCCTATATCTCCATCTAAATCTGATCCAGTAAGACCAATAATTTGAGCGCCTACGCTATGTCCGACTAATGTCATATCATCAAATGTTATGCCTAATCTGTTTAAATACCGTAGAAAATCAGTTAAATAGCTGGCTACCAGTTTAACATATTTCGAAACGAATATATGATATTCATAGTTGGCCAACCGGCTATATTCAACAGCACAAACAGTTCTTGCAGCATTATTAGCCCACGATTGTGAAGTCGTTGTCATCCATCCTCTAACGTAATGATTCATATAACCACCTTCATATGAACCGGTCCAAGTGTGCGTTAATATACCTAATTTACCGGATATATCTACTTTTGAATGGATGTCCGGATCATTAATAAATGTTTGTATAACTTTATTCGATTTTCTATTAAAATTTCAGAGTTATTTCGACTAATTTTTATTTTTTTGCGTGAAAGAAATTACTTACGGTAGCGTGCAAAGAAATTTAACATCCTCTTCAATGGGTGGAAAAACTGTTTCATTATTTAACTTGCAATCATGAGCCCATAATGCTCTGCCCGTAAATGTATCCATAATTTCGTGAACGGATTTCTCCCAATCGGTACTATGCGAGTGAGACAGGACCACCAAATCTAAAAATTTTAAAATTTTTATCAAAGAAAACATTTCTTTTTTTCGAGGAATATGGTTTGAATATTTCTTACCCAACATGAGAAATATCACAAATTTGTACCTCATTCTTTATTAATTTTCTTCTTTCTACTTATAAATTTCTTGCAATTTCTTTCAATGTATTGCAATTTTGTAAACATTATTCACCGGTTAAAATTTTCAGATTATTAAATGTAATAAATAATATTATTAAATTATTAATTAATTACTTGGATATATGCGACCTGCTTTTTGGAAAGGATTATTTAAAGAGATTATAGTAAAACATTCAAATTGGTTTCTCAAGTCGTAGTTGTACAGATTTAGTATGTTCCTTCGTGGTAGTTTCTTAACTTTTGAAGGAGTTAATTTCTTAGGGATCGGAAATATTTATGAATATCCGAAATTTCCTAGAAATTAAAATAAAAAGATGATGGCTAATCAACTTTTAGTAAATTTCTTGCACCTAATTATATAGTGATGGCAGAATAGATTTATACCTATCAAATTGTATAGCTCAGGTCAAAGGTTTGCTATAAATTGATATAAAATATATATTTCACCGTTTAATATTTATAATGGTTTTATTCAATGAATTTAATCAATAAATTAATGTCGATTACAGAATGTATCCGTCGAAGTTGTTTTAACGAAAAATATTCCGTTTTTCCAATGCGTCCAAATACCTAACTGATCAGTTTCACCAGAACATTTATCTGTCGATAAATGACTACTTTGAGTACTGCCATCATCCGGGCAATGTGATCCGGTGATGTGGTTCAGTTTTGACAAAGCGAATTGAAAATATTCAATAACACGAATATGGCTACAAATAAATTGTCCACAACTTCCATATTTTGATAATATTTCTTTCTCGCATCCAGGTTGGCTGCTACCGCCATTCACCCAATAATCAGCATGGCCACAATTGATTTGTACCCCAAATATTCCAGCGCAAGTATGAATAATTTCCACTCTTTTCGCATCACTAGCGTCCAAACGTTCCGCTTCGTTAACTATGACTGGTATTGTGAATCCAGGTCCAGCAGGATCGAGACCTATTGTAATGAGGGCAAGGAATTATTTCTCGTTCATATGAAATACTGTATAGTTTTATCATGTACCAAATATTTCTCCTATTTCTCCATCTAAATCTGCTCCAGTAAGACCAATAATATGAGCGCCTACGCTATGTCCGGCTAATGTCATATCATCAAATGTTATGCCTAATCTGTTTAAATACCGTAGAAAATCAGATAAATAGCTGGCCACCAGTTTAACATGTTTCGAAGCGAATATATGATATTCATAGTTGGCCAACCGGCTATATTCAACAGCACAAACAGTTCTTGCAGCATTATTAGCCCACGATTGTGAAGTCGTTTTCATCCATCCTTTAGCGTAATGATTCATATAACCACCTTCATATGAACCGGTCCAAGTGTGCGTTAATATACCTAACTTACCGGATATGTCTACTTTTGAATGGATGTCCGGGTCATTAATAAATGTTTGTTTAAATGTGTTTGAATTTCTGTCAAAATTTAGAGTTATTTCAACAAATTTTTATACCTGTTTTGTCAAGTAAAGAAATTACTTACGGTAACGTGCAATAAAATTTAACATCCTCTTCAATGGGTGGGCAAATTGTTTCATTATTGAACTTCCATTCATGAGACAATGCTGCTTCACCCGAAAATGTACTCATGTACGCATGAACGGATTTCTCCCAATCGATAGTTTGCGAGTAAGTCAGGACCGCCAAATCTAAAAAATTTCGAATTGTTATCAAAGAAATAATTTCTCTAGGGGAATATGGTTTGAAGAGTTCTTACCTAAAATGAGAAATATTACAAATTTGTACCTCATTCTTTATTAATTTTCTCTTTTCTACTGACAAATTTCTTGCAATTTCTTTCAATTTATTGCAATTTTGTAATGATTGGAAATTATGTATATCAGTTAGCTACCTACATGTGTGCATTATTTTCTTTTTACTCACTTACTCATCTACAATTTTAATCACCGGTTAAAAATTTCAGATTATTAATTTGTTAATTAGTTAGTTATATGTATGTATGCGTGCAGTGGTCTGACGTGTTGTTGGTTACATCTAGAGGGTCACTCATATTTTTCGCAATTTTTATTTTTCGCATATTTCAAAAGTATAACACAAAATATTGAGAATATGCTTGAAAAAGGACGAATCAAAATATTGAATATTTACGGAGTTATCGCACAGTCAAGAGCACCGCAACCGTATACCGTGCACTAACTATTGAATCTTTAAAAGCGATTATCTCGGAACTGTGTTTTTAAAGTCGGTGACCAAGATTTCTCGGAAACGGCTGAACCGACTAGTCTCAAATTTTAACACAAGCTTTTTAAGTATAATTATTAGTATTTAATCGAGGGTTTTTTCCCACCGATAAATATTTTTTTGTATAAACAATTTAAGGCCAAAATGTCGGTAAAAAATGGATTTTTTTTTTTGAGAATCCGCCATTTTGTCAAAAAATTTTATTTTGGTTATTCCTTCGATTAATTACAGTACTACATTACTTTAACGAAATCCGTTTGGTTTTTACATTTTCAATGATCCAGTCCAAAGATATCGTGGTCACCGCAAAATGCCATTTTGAGAGGAGCTCCTGGAGATCAGCTATAGCAGCATTCAAAATTATTATTTTTATAAATACAAAAATGTAAAAATATTGTTTAAAGTTACCATAATATGTGTACATATTTTTACATTATTAAATTTAAATGTCTTCTCAGGAAAAATTTTGAAAAATCGCTTTTCTTGGGCTTCCTAACTGTATACCACACATATCAAATTGTATAGCTCAGGTCAAAGGTTTGCTATAATTGATATCAAATATATATTTCCACGTTTAATATTTATAATGGTTTTATTCAATGAATTTAATCAATAAATTAATGTCCATTACAGAATGGATCCGTCGAAGTTGTTTTAACGAAAAATATTCCATTCTTCCAATCCGTCCAAATACCCAACTGATCAATTTCATCAGAACATTTATCTACCGATAAATGACTACTTTGAGTATTTCCATCATCCGGACAATGTGATCCGGTAATGTGATTCAGTTTTGACAAAGCGAATTGAAAATATTCAATAACACGCATATGGCTACAAATAAATTGTCCACAACTTCCATATTTTGATAATATTTCTTTCTCGCATCCAGGTTGGCTACTACCGCCATTCACCCAATAATCAGCATGGCCACAATTGATTTGTACCCCAAATATTCCAGCGCAGGTATGAATAATTTCCACTCTTTTCGCATCACTAGCGTCCAAACGTTCCGATTCGTTAAGTATGACTGGTATTGTGAATCCAGGTCCAGCAGGATCGAGGCCTTTTGTAATGAGAGCAAGGAATGATTTCTAGTTCATATGGAATAGTATATAGTTTTATCATATACCAAATATTTCTCCTATTTCTCCATCTAAATCTGCTCCAGTAAGACCAATAATATGAGCGCTTACGCTATGTCCGACTAATGTCATATCATCAAAAGTTATGCCTAATCTGTTTAAATACCGTAGAAAATCAGTTAAATAGCCTGCCACTATATTAGCATATTTTGATGCGACTATATAATATTCGTAGTTGGCAAACCGACTGTAGTCAACTGCACAAACAGTTCTTGAAGCGTTATTAGCCCACGATTGTGAAGTCGTTTTCATCCACCCCTTAACGTAATAATTCACATAACCACCTTCAAATGAACCGGTCCAACTGTGCACTAATATACCCAATTTACCGGATATATCTACTTTTGAATGGATGTCCGGATCATTAATAAATGTTTGTTTAAATGTATTTGAATTTCTGTAAATATTTCAAAGTTATCCAACCAACTTTTTTCTCCTTTTTTACTTATGGTAACGTGCAATAAAATTTTACATCCTGTTCAATATGTTCACAAATTGTTTCATTTTTGATCTTCCAATTATGAGCCAATAAAGCTTCGTCCGTAAATATACCAACAAATGCATGAACGGATTTATCCCAATCGGTACTTTGCGAGTGAGACACCAAATCTAAAAATTTTCAAATTGTTATCACAGAAATCAATTCTTTCGGGGAATATTAATTGAAGATTTCTTACCCAACATGAGAAATATCACGAATTTGTACTTCATTTTTTATTAATTTTCTCTTTACTACTGATACTGATTTGCAATTTTGTAGCGATGGGAAATTATATCAGTTACCTATAGTACTTACATATATATTCACTTTTACTCTGAAACCGTATTCAAATCAATATTGAGTAACGAAGAAAAAATACCGTTCTCATTTCGGTTCATCTACAATTTTAATCCCCGGTTAGAAATTTAAGATTATTTTAAATAGGGGTGAGGTAAATCAATTTTAAATACATTGTATGCTTTGCAATTTAATTGTAACGATCGAATGTAATTATACTTATCAAAATGTATACCCCAGGTCAAAGGTCTGGTATAAATTGATATCAAATATGAATTTGGTCATTTAATATTTCTGATGATTAGTGATGAACCGGATCCTAAAAATACCGGATACCCGACCATAAAAATGAAAAATTACCTGGCCGGATACTGGGTACCCGGCCGGGTACCGATAGTTTTAATATGGTGCTTGCTTATCTAATTGTTTGGTTTTATGATGTAAAATTCATAATTTAAAAGTATAATTATAATTATATTAGAATGTATGGACTTGTTTGGAGGAAATACCATTTGCAAATCAAAGTAACCAAACCAGAAATAGACATCGAAAAATGCTCTCAATAAATAAGAGTTTAACAATTTTATTAAATGCCCTAACATTCCTT
>JANTOP010044445.1:0-81493 GCA_027564815.1 Symmerus nobilis | reverse complement strand
GGAATATCTCTCAAACTCTCTTCTGAGACAAAATATCTAGGGGTCATCCTAGACCCAAAACTTCTATGGAAGAGGAATACGGAAGATATGTTGCTGCCAGATCTGCAATGCGTCTGACGAATCTTGGACTCTGGAAAGACACGAACGTTGGCCATGGCAGAATATTCTGCCAATTCGAGGGACCTGTTGCTCCATCGCAGACCGACTATATCACAAAATGTTATGATTTTGATTCTCAATATGTCATTCAGATATCAGATGGGAAATCTTGGGATTCGAACTCTACTTTGGATCTAAAACGAATGACGGTGTGGGAGCGGGGGTTTTCTCGGAAACACTGCAAATCCAAATGATATTAAGATTGATACAATCCTTAATGATATTAAGTCCAAGAAAGTAAACATCTGCTGGATCCCTGGTCACAGTGGGCATTTTGGTAATGAGAAAGCAGATGAACTCGCTAGACTGGGCTCAACCTAAAGTAAAGAGCTAGCTGACCTAACTGTGAAAATCCCAATACAGCTAGTTCTTAAGAATCTGAAGGATTTAGCTATTGATCTGGCCAACGCAACGTTATCTCTAGGCAGCTTTGGCCTGAACTGAACATAAAACGCACTTCTATCCTTAGGCTAAACAGATCGTCGATCAGAATATTAATGGGAATCATTACCGGTCACTGTATCATTGGTATCATGGCAAACAGATACGGGGTTCCGACAAATGATTTCTGCCGCAGCTGGAGGGATGAGGAGAAAGTATAGAACACCTCCTCTGCGAATATCCAGCACTCAAAGAACGACGGCTCTCAACCATAGGGTATAGGTTCTGCAGTGAACTTGAGGACGTAGGGAAGGTGGACCCATTACACATTCAGAGCTTTGCAAAAGATCCGGTTGGTTTTGTGGTAACAGATTACGGTTGTAACCGTGTACGCAGGAATCGCAATGGACCTTATGGCCTCACGCGGAAGCGCTGATATGTCACCGGGACAGCAGAGTATTAATTAATCTTTTAAAAAAATATTTTCCTATTAAAAATGTCTTGAAATTAATTCTCAACAAATCTTAAACAAATCTTAATTATCCGGATGAACAATATTTCCCAGGAAAGATTACAGTATCATCTAGAGAAATTCAAATCTGTTCATCAAAATAAAAGAATTCATTAATTAGCTCTACATCTCTTGAGTGTCTTAAATTTGTCCTAACAGAAACTCATCCGCTTTATAACCAATTAATTAAAAATATTTAGGAAATAGGTGTCAATGGAACCTCCGATCTATTCCCTGAATTCTCTTAATCTCGCAAAACCAATAAAAATATAAATTGAGTCCCAAATTGTCTCAAAGAAATGGTTTATCTACATTTCCTTGTACAAATCTAGACTTTTGCCAAGCTTCGAACTTTTAAGCTTTCCAGATTTTTGTAACCTTTTTTTTGGGAAATATTGAAATTTCATTCATAAGGTCTTAATTTAGATTAAAAATATAGATTTTAAACGAAAGCTCTCTTTGAGCTTTTAATTATTTGCACAGCTTTTTTGTTGAAAACTTCATATTTCATTTAAAATTAGTGAATCGAATGAAAATGAGATTCCAAATAATATAAAATGATATTTTAATTTAAAGCTTTCGAGGAGCTTTCCATACTATTGTACATTAGCTAATGAGACATTTTAAATTTCGTTAAATCGTTAATATAGATCAAAAATAGATTTGGAATCCCCAAAAATGAAGTTGAAATCTTAGAGCATTCTTTGAGCTTTTAACCCATTTGAAATCTTTCGTACGAAAATTTTATTATTTATTCAAATTTGATGACAGCAATAAAAATTAGTTTAGAAAATGTTTCATATGAAATTTGAGTTTTTAAGCTTTCGTTGAGCTTTCCAGATATTTACTAACTTTTTTGATAGATTTATAAATTTCGTTCAAAGGTCAAAAATTAAATGGAAAATAGATCTTAAAACGTAAGAAATTGGGTCCAAAAAATAAAGCTCTCCTAGAGCTTTAAATTTTTACAAAAGTTTTTCGGCGAAAATTTCACATTTCATTTAAAATTAGGGAATCGGATGAAAATAAGACTCCAAATTAGATGAAATGAAATTTTAATTTCAAGCTTTCGATGAGCTTTCCAGATTTTTACAAACTTGTTTGATAGCTTTTAAAATTTCGTTTAAAAGTCGAAAATTAAATGGCAAATAGATTTTAAAACGAAAAAAATTGGGTAAAAAAAATAAAGCTTTCTTAGAGCTTTTAATTTTGGTAAAGCTTTTTCGGCGACAACTTCACATTTCATTTAAAATTAGGGAATCGGATGAAAATAAGATTCCAAATTAGATATAATGAAATTTTAATTTCAAGCTTTCGATGAGCTTTCCAGATTTTTACAACCTTGTTTGATAGCTTTTAAAATTTCGTTTAAAGGTCGAAAATTAAATGGCAAATAGATTTTAAAACGTAAAAAATTGGGTAAAAAAAATAAAGCTTTTTTAGAGCTTTTAATTTTGGTAAAGCTTTTTCTGGGAAAAATTCACATTTCATTTAAAATTAGGGAATCGGATGAAAATGAGACTCCAAATTAGATAAAATGATGTTTTAATTTCAAGCTTTCGACGAGATTTTCAGACCTTTGGAGATTTTTTTTGGGAAAATTTTATATTTGATATTTGGTTTTAAGACGTCGAAAATTAGGTTCAAAAATTGAAGCTTTCTTATGAACTTTTAAATTTTGCCAGAGCTTTTGTAAAAAATTATTTTGAAAAAAATGTTTGAGTAAAATTGTAAATTATTTTATTTAGTTAAAATAATTTGATAGAAAATTGCAGATTTCTATATCAAATATGCATGGATCCTGGCATGGACATCAATAACATTCCAAAAAAAAAAATCCTTTGAGTCCATCAAGAAATTGAGAGCCTACTAAGGAGATTTGGAAAAAAAAACAAAAAAGCGATTCGGCAGGGACTGAAGGACTTTATGCAGAGTCTTTGGGATTTTATTAAAAATATTTTTTCCTTAATAATAATTTTAATTAAAGAAATAATTTCAAACAGATTGTATTTATTTATATTTTTATTTTATTCTTAAATATTAAATTGTGTATATTTATTTTTAAACAGCAATGATGCTGTCTGCCTAGTAATTTTGGGAGCCTTTATCAGCTTCAAAATTTTCCGGGAGATAATGCTACTTGATTAAGTTACAGCTCCTTAAATTAAATTGAAATTAAATTTGATTATTTTTTGTTTGAAAATCCCTTACTGAATTAATTAAAATAAATTTTATACTGAAAATAGGTTGGATGCCTATTTTAACTTGTAACTCTTAGTATCCAATTTCTTATAAAACTTCTTACTGATGCCTTATGTTTCCTTCCCTAATTTTATAACCTATATCTTCCAACCCTTGCAATCTGCACGCGTTCACGAATGTGTGGACTTCACTGACGTTTTTTCCCGGTTGGGGATTCACGGAAAATCATAGAAAAACAGGAATAAAAATTCGAAAATCGAAAATTTTACTATTTAAAAGATTATCTAAAAAAATTCATAAAAATTCAAAAAATTCGAAATTTATAAAAAAAAAAATCATGAAATTTTACCGAAATTTGTAGGTGACATTAAATTTATGAATGATCCGGATCCGAAAATGTCGAGAAATTTGACAGAAATTGAATTAAATATGATTAATTATTAAGAAAACGCATTAAAAAAATGCGATACACAGTGGACCGAAACGAAAAAATTTCGGACACCTAATCAACTTCTCGGTATTGTAACATTCTTCCGGATACCGACCCCAGCCCAAATCCCCTGGAATTCTAAATATTTTAAACTCCACCACAGCCGTACAGTCATACAGTATGGCGGCCTTCATCCAAATATATCGATTTGTTTGGTAAATAAATGGGTAAAATATATTGACC
Organism: Symmerus nobilis; assembly: GCA_027564815.1. Lineage (NCBI taxonomy): Eukaryota > Metazoa > Arthropoda > Insecta > Diptera > Mycetophilidae > Symmerus > Symmerus nobilis. The sequence goes on along the minus strand of JANTOP010044445.1, from coordinate 77,567 downwards.
GGTTCTACCAAATATATATCATGGCCGCCCGTATGTATGTTTTTCATATTGGTACGTCCGCTTCAAATAATTTGACATCTGAGTGATCTGCAGAAAAAATTTTGATTACCTTGGTTCTTTGATAGAAAATTTTGAAATTAAATTAATTTCATCGTACCCCAAAGAGCCAAATTAAATCAAAACAAAAACTATTGTGAATTGAAAAATTTAACTTTCATTGATTAATATTTTGTGAACTCACTAAGGGTGGTCGATTTGAATATTGAATAATGGTGTCATAGTATCTGTGGTAATTGAGTACCACCAACTGTCTGCCCTAAATAAAATTAAACAACTCGCACTGACTGTGCATGCTATCCTTGGGTGCATTTTTCACAAAATACACAATCACCGTTATGAATAATTTAGCGAATCACTCGAATAATAACAGTACGTCGAGCAGCCAAAATAATTCGGCGGCTGAAGGAACTGTTGAGCGTGGAAGGTATTAAAAATATATTGATTTTTCTTGGTTGTAAGGTCGACCAAAGGGTAAAGTGTCAAAAATAACAGTCTCTTTTCTAGTTGCGCTCTACTTCGATATGCCAGCCAAAATTCATTGGATGAAAGTTCACAGAAGCAGATACCGAGACATTCAAAAGAACGAACGAACGGTTCGTATCACAATGATCACCATACGTTACGATCGTTTGAAATTATGAACGATATGAGAAGGTTTTGACAATTTCTATCATAAATTTTGAATTTCTATCCGACATTTTTGGAATTTTAGACAAAATTTATTGTGCGATGTGACCCTTGTCGCTGAAGGTTTAGAAATACCAGCCCATAAAATGGTGTTGGCATCCTGCAGTCCATATTTCTATGCTATGTTCACCGGTTTCGAGGAATCGCGACAGGATCGTATTACATTGCAGGGCGTTGATTTTAACGCGCTCACCCTACTTATCGAATATGTTTATACGGCTGTCGTCGAGGTGACAGAAGACAACGTTCAGGTAAAAATAATTGTTTTGTAAATCGAAATTTTTTGCTAGTCGGACCACTGTGCCTACAAACATAATGTACGCACATGGCGTCCAAAACCAAACCGTCGATATAATAAAAATCAAAATGAAAACTAAAAATTCGTTTTAACACCATTTTAGGTTCTACTAACCGCAGCAAATTTACTCCAATTAACTGACGTACGTGACGCTTGCTGTGACTACTTACAAACCCAATTAGATCCAACCAATTGCTTAGGGATCCGAGACTTTGCTGATATGCACGGTTGCATTGATCTCTTAAACTATGCCGACACTTACATTGAACAACATTTCTCGTAAGAACTCCCACGTTAATCTATTAACCATTTAACCTTCTAACTCTCAAAATTCCCTCCATTCAGTGAAGTGGTCCAATTCGATGAATTCTTAAACTTAACCCATGCCCAAGTGGTCAACTTAATAAAAAGTGACCGATTATCGGTCTCATCGGAGGAGAGGGTGTATGAATGTGTGATCGCTTGGATCCAGTACGATTCGAATATCCGACAGGCGTACCTGTCCGAATTAATGGAACACGTCCGGTTACCATTGCTATCCCAAGAATACTTAGTACAACGGGTTGAGAAGGAACCGTTACTGAGAGGCGACCTAACGTGTAAAGATTTATTGATCGAAGCGTTGAAGTTCCATTTGTTGAAGGGGGAGGCTAAGAGTCACTTTAAAACCCCCAGAACGGTACCACGTCAACCGGTTGGCCTACCAAAAATATTGCTGGTTATTGGTGGTCAGGCGCCGAAAGCTATCCGATCGGTTGAATGTTACGATTTGCGAGAGGAACGATGGTATCAAGCAGCTGAAATGCCGACCAGACGTTGTCGGGCGGGGTTAGCTGTTCTCGGTGATCGGGTATACGCTGTCGGTGGTTTTAATGGATCGTTACGAGTCCGAACAGTTGATGTGTACGATCCATCAACTGATACATGGTCGACGTGTTGTAGTATGGAGGCTCGCCGATCAACGCTTGGCGTAGCTGTTTTAAACGGTTGTATATACGCGGTAGGTGGTTTCGATGGTTCCACCGGATTATGTTCAGCGGAAATTTTGGATCCCCGAACCCAGGAATGGCGAATGATAGCTTCGATGTCAACCCGTCGTAGTTCAGTTGGGGTCGGCGTTGTTAACGGACTTTTATATGCAGTTGGTGGGTATGATGGGGCGTCCAGACAATGTCTTGCTTCCGTTGAACGATATAATTCATCAACGGATACGTGGAGCCAAACATCGGAAATGACAGCACGTCGAAGTGGGGCCGGCGTTGGGGTTTTAGATAATATCTTGTATGCGGTTGGGGGACATGACGGTCCATTGGTTCGGAAGTCAGTGGAAGCTTATGATCCGGAATCAGATGTTTGGCATTCCGTCGCTGATATGTCATTTTGTCGTCGAAATGCTGGCGTCGTTGCTTACAACGGAATGCTGTATGTTGTCGGTGGTGATGATGGCACTTCAAACTTATCATCCGTTGAAGTAATTAAAAAGAGATTCAAATTTCAAATCTCAGGATTTAATTTGAATCAATTTTTAGGTTTATTGTCCTGAATCAGATACGTGGAGGGTACTGCCTTCATCGATGGGAATTGGACGCAGCTATGCTGGTGTCTGTATGATTGATAAGCCCATGTGAATGGAACAGCAGGGAGCTACAGTACAGTAAGTATTCTTCTCGGCTACTAAATATATCCCCATTCATGCGAATTGATTCATTTTAGGTATGCTAATTGTGTGGATGATGAGAATAGTCAAGCGGAAGGTAGTACATCAGAAGGAGCGGTTGGCTATTCCAACGCGACCGCAAACACCAATCCGCACTATGAAAATATCTACGAATCAATTGATCAATATGCTGCTGTAGCTGTTGCCCCTGCTGTAATCCCACCAATCGCTGAAAATATCCCAAAAGTCTCTGGTTTAAATTTGAATGGTAACCCAACGGGTCGTCCAATCAATATAATAAACCGCGGCTTCCGAAATGAAACCCATACGGCATATGATGTCCCGCGGCAAGGCCGCAATGGATTCCTAACTTTAAATCCGAATCAGAATCGCCGAAACAATTTACATTTAGATTTAAATCCGAATCGACCGAGGTATACAACAGCTAGCCGACCACATCGGCAGAGAAGCTTTGATGATACGGAATCGTACTACAAAAATGTTCGCCCGGAGAATATCTACGAACAAATCCATGAGGAGCCGATTTATCGAAATGGGAGCGTTGCTGGCGGTGGTCGAGTTTATGGTCGGCTTGATGTTATCGGTCATGGGATTGGTCGAATTGAACGTCACTTAAGTTCGTCTTGTGGGAACATTGATCATTATAATTTAGGTGGTCACTATGCGGTTCTGGGTCATTCTCATCTGGGTACAATGGGACACATTCGCTTGAATGCCCCGAAGGAATCAGGGGGTCCGAAAGGTCTCAGCTTTTTCAGCTGTTTGGGCGGTGAAAATTCCCAGTCGATGAGTAATATTCATCGGTCAAGTGGAACGATAAGTGGTGGGAATCAATCTCAATCTCCGCCTCAAACCCGTACAACCGGTGCCATTCCAAAATATAAAACGAAACCAACCACCGTTAATCCGGATCCGGTGGTTAGTGGTGAACATACGAACTCCCTGAACCGTATATCAAAATCCTCCCTCCATTGGCTATTAATGAATAAATGGTTACCGCTCTGGATCGGACAAGGTCCCGATTACAATGTTTTCGATTTTAATTTTATGTTCTCACGAAATTGTGATGGTTGTACCGATCCTATTGATCGCCAACAGGGTTTGGTTCGATTTAATGAACCTGGCGGTGGTGGAAATCCGATACGTCCGATGGCTCGAATAAATCCATCCATTTCGAATATCAGAGATCAAGAATTGGCTCGCAGTAATTCGGCTATGGATGATTTATCACGGTATCGAAATGTCTTTCAAGCCGGCAGTTTAAATAGACATCAAGGTGTCGGTAGACCGGATCGGAATGTCCGAGCCCGTTCGGATAGTCCTAATTATACAGCCGTTCGACGACAGCGGGGATTCGATTCGTTACGAAGTTTCGAAACAAATTCAGAAAATAATACTTTACGGCAAAATTGTGGGATTTTTACGCGTGATATTCGGCGAATAACCGACGGTACATATCCGAATCAAATGAGTACATTTAAAGGACCGGGTGCTGATGGACCAGGAGTCACAAAATTATTAATTACAAAAGATAATATTACTGGTAACTCGAATCAGCCACCGTTGAAACAGAGGTCTGTTTCTCCGGAGATTTCATCATTTCCCATGAATCGGTATCATTCCGAATTTACGGAAGATGATCAGGAGGAGGAGAGCAAAGCTAGGAGTGATAATATAAACGATCAAAGGGAATGAGAATTATTCCCAGAGAATTATAAGAAATACTCTCGTTGGGTAGCGTAATTTTAAGAATATAAAATTTATGTTTTAATATAATCAATTAGTTTTAATTAATTAATTAATTAATAAGTAAATCTGTTTTTATTCAAATAAAAAAAATAGTATTATCTACATAAAATTAAATAATTAAAAATCTCAAATTTTCAATTAAAAAACTTCCTCCATCTATTTGTTCATTGTATTTAAGGAAATTATTTATTAAGATTAAATTGAAGGATTAAGTGGTTGTGATGCAATTTTCTTTTAATATATAAAATTTGGGTACAGTGGTCTAAAATTCAAATCCGAAATTTGTAGGGTTTTGGTAGTCAAATGAATTTAAATTCAGTTAAATATTTTATTCTTAATTGTCACAATTATCGAACAAAAATTATAATCTAATTGTAGAAATAAATAAAATAAAATAAATTATCTCTGGTTTTAAATAAAATTAATTGTTTGTTTTATTTTAATTTATTTATATTTAATTTAATTAAAAACATCTAACTGCTAAATTTACTAATAAAAATAATAAATTGTCAAAAATTTGAGTATAAAAAAGTCCTAGAAATTAAAGTTAAAATTTCAGCGATTTTAATACATCGAACAATGTCCTGTACAAATTCTGATAATATTTCGCCCACTATGAATTGGAAAATATCCCATAAAAATTACATGTCCTAATTATAATTTCTAATCGAAATTTATCCCTTAAAAAAATGTCTGCAATTAAAAAATTTCCAATTTCAGCCGAGCTGAGAATATCTTGATCAATAGAATTTTTAATGGCCATCGTGCCATTGTTAAAATTTGCAGGATGCCTCCCCCATTCAAAAACACGAATTTTATTAATCGAAATCAATTTTAATTTAATTATTAATTAATTAAATTTAATTTCAACTATATAATTAATTTATTAAAATAATGTAACGGATATATGGGCGATTGATTGATTGTCTTGAATATTAATTAAACCAATAAATAACATAATTAATGAAATACTCTAAAATTAAACGGTAGTATTTTAATTTATTTTGCATAATTGAATAAATTAAATTAATTAAATTGTTTCGGAATCCGAAATAAATAAATCATTTTTTTTCATAATAAAATAGGTGGGAAAACATAAGAGAATAGGTAATTAATCTTTTAAATTAAATTCATTTTAAGAATGTTTTAAATTGAAGAATTAGGTAACTGCTTCACCGATCTGGCCACTACGGGCCCAGATATTTTCTGATTGATAAGTCTTTCATTAAATAGACTATTTATTTATTTAGAGAAGCCTCTCTAATTCATAAAATATCAGGGTTCGGAATGGATTTTGCAGAGAAGTCCTTATATATCGACGAACCTCGAAGAAAGGTTTAAAATATACCAACAGGTTTAGGACTTTAAAAGACAGGACTTTTCAGATAATTCTTGACTATATCTGGATGATTTTTTGATTTTCCAAACGTGTCTAAAATATTCCCTCAATTTCAGAACTTTCCTAACCAATTGGGAACTTTTCTGGCAAAATCCATCTATCGCCTTAAAATTTTGCATAAATATGTAATGAGCTTTCGAGATTTTTGAAGCTTTTTCTTGGGACAATTTTAAATTTCATTAAACTACCGTTATTTGGATAGAAAGTAGATTTTAAAATGATAAAAATAAAGTTCGGAAAATAAAGCTTTCTGGGAGCTTTTAACTATTTGCAGAGCTTTTGTTCGGAAAGTTTAATTTTGATATTTTTGTATTTTTTCTCAACTAATTTATATACTTTTTGCTTATTTGCATTTTTTTGGATCCGCAGAAAATTATCGAGAAATCCGGATCAAACGTCGTGATGTCAAATGTGGTGGAAAAAATCGGATTTATAACATTATTTTTAAATTCAAGTCAGAACTCCTTTATTTCTTAATATAAATGTCTGGAACTTGATACAGATATTCCTGAGGGATACACAATTCGATCCTAAACATACGTTTTCTACACTTCTCATACCAAATTTTTAAATAAAAAAATTTTGAAGTAGAACGCGCATATGACTTGTCGAATTTCCTAAATAAAATATTCATTATTTCAAAATATCCATAATTTTTCAAGCTAGATCCTATCTGTATCCTAACATATTGTTTTTTAAGAAATTATATAATCCAATTCTCTATGAATAAATATAATTAATTAATTAAAAATATTAAATATAATTAATTATATTTAATTATGACGCTAAATATAGTTCATTTGGAACCATATTTTAATCTATTAGGAAATTAAAAGGATAATTCGGCAAAAATATCCTAGAACATTCCTGAATATTTTGGGGATATTTCCTAAACAAATCAAATTTTTAATCGAAAAATTCGTAGAATTTCTCCCTAAAAAAAATGTACAAATTTCCCACCCAAATCTTCAATCCATTTGCCATCATCTTGCCTTTTTGATCAAAATTTTTAAATGGATTTTTTTTTTAAATAAAAATTCGCCCGATTTGGTTGGAAATTTCTTTTTTAATACTTAATTAGATAAACTTAAAAGTAATTTCAGGATTTTGGCGGAAAAAATTGTATGAGCAAGTTATGAGCTCTTGAAAAATACCTGATTTTTTTTTAAACTTTTCAGCTAATTTCATACCCTTTCTCGATAATAATTTTTAAAAAACATTGAGACCCATTCATCATTCGGTAGATAGAATTAAGGAAAATCAAGGAAATTTATCATTTAGGTTGACTGATTCCCGAACGGATTTCTACATCATGGGATATCATTTGATTAAATTTATCATTAAAATTATCATCAATTATTATGAAGGTTGTAAGGTCTCGAAAAAAATTCTTAATTCTTCTAAATTCTTAATAAACTTATAAATATATATACTTAAAAATATTGCGAAATTATTGGATTGGAAAAGAAATTTTGAATTTCTATAGAATCTTCCGAAAAATATTGGAAATTATAAGCAAATCCTCGTTCGATTTGGCTGAAAGTTTTTTCCTGAATAGTTAATGAGGTAAACTAAAAACTATTTTCAGGATTTTCGAAAAAAAAAATTTTTTTCGAGCGAGTCATAAATTTTTAAAAATCCGCGATTTTCTTCTTGCTCTTTTTTGATCAAAATTTTAAAATAAAATTTTTTTGTTAAAAAAAATTTACTTGATTTGGCTGAAAGTTTTTTCCTGATCAGTTGATGAGGTGAACTAAAAAGAAATTTGAGGATTTTGGGAAAAAAAAATTTTCTGAGTGAGCAATGAATTTTTAAAAAATCCACGATTGTCATCTTGCTCTTTTTTGATCAAAATTTGAAAATAGAATTTTTTTTTTTAAATTTGATTTTTTCCCCTGAAATTAGGTCAACTAACAATTAATTTCAGGGTTTAAGAAAAAAATTTTCGGGGATTTTAATTTTAATTCTTAAGTTAATTTCTTGGCCCCTTTGATCAACTATTTTTTATAAATTGATTTTTTTCCAAAAAAAACTTTGAACATTTTTTTTTCTGAATACTAGGTGAGATCAACTAAAAACTAATTTCCGGAATTCATGATTTCCTGATAATTTTTTTAAACTGAAATTTCGTATTATTTTCGGTAAAATTGAGATTTTATCCAAAGATTTTGCGTGCAAATCCTAAACCATTTTTTATAATTTCCATCTTATTTTCGGGACTAATTATTACAAACTCAATCAGTAATTAAACTGGCTACAAATCCTTGAATATTTTACAAAATTATCCAAAGAATTTAATCAATCTCTAGAATGGTCCAATAAAAATCCGAAAGAAACAGAGATGGAAATTAGACTTTTAAAGTTTTATTTTATGGATATTTGATACTTCCAAAAATTCAAATTCAAAAGAGGAATTTCCCCCAAACATAAATTCTTCAAAATGTCTCAAAAATCAGGAAACATTCTTCAATTTATCAGATTTATTAATTAAAAATTCGGTTAAAAATTCAGTGAAATATTAAAAGGGAATGGGATACAATAAGGGTTTGGAATTTGGAATTTAGGATTTTGGAATTAATTTTTGGGGTATTAAATTTTTTCCCCAAATATTGGGAGCAACGAAATAAGGAGGATCAGCGAAATTGAATGAAATTTTCTTAATAAAAAAGAATTTTCAAAATGACCGAAAACATTCAAAAAATTGATTGATAAATGTAGAAAAAAATTAACAACCTTCCCAAGCTCACAACTCGCTCAAGAAGATTTTTTTTCCGAAATCCTGAAATTATATTTCAGTTTAGCTCATCAAGTACTCAGGAAAAATAATTTTAGTCAAATCGAACGAAATTTTCTTAATGAAAATTAAATTATAAAATTATGATGGAAAAAAATCAAAAAATAGATTTTTTCTCCAAATTCCTGAAATCAGTTTTTTGTTTAGCTAATTAAGTATCCAGGAAACAAATTTCAGTCAGATCGAAAGAAATATATTTGATTAAAAATATTTAATTAAAAATTGTTATAAAAATAATTCAGAGGATTTAAAATTTCCTGACTTTCATTTAAATTTTTCAGTTAATTTCTAACAATTTCGAAAATAATTTTTAAAAAAAAATTTCCCTAACCAATTAAATTTCCTCCGAAAATTCCTAAAATTTCGCAAAATTTATCTAGAAATTTCAAGACAAGATCTAGAACATTTGTAATAAATTCCAGACATTATCAGAATATTGTTGTAAAATTCCTAATGAAAATCTCCAAGTAACACTTCGATTTCAAGGCGGATTTTCGAGTACCAAGCGCAAATATCAAGTAATTTAACTGACAAATTAAAGTTATTTATTATTATTATTTAATTGAAATACAAACAATAAAATATAAATTATTTTTAAAGTGAAAAATTTACCGTCTGTTCAATATTCTATTTATAAAATAAACATTTTATCTAAATCTAAACGAGATATTATTTTAATTATTTGTTATAGTTGAATATTGAACAAAGAAATTAATTTGTAATTGTTGTATAACCGTTACAAAGAACAATTCATTTAATTCTCCTTTCTAATTTATAAATGATTTATATCAAAAAGGTCGATAATTTTACGATAAAAGTCATTAATTATAAAAAATGAATCAGGAGAACGCAAAATGAATTTAAATTTAATCCATCGATAATGATTAAATTTCGGGGCTTATCTTCAGATTATGATTTTGTATCTTAACTCCTAAAATCTTATTAGTTATATTTGATAGATTTTTAATATCAAATTTAAATTTAATAATTGTTACGGATTTTCTGATTTACGCTGACAATTTACAATATTATATTTAATTTAGCGTAAAGTTGTCTATTTCATAAATAAGCCACGATCTGTATGTAGTACATGACATTTTTTTTATATCGAATTTTAAGATAAGATCAAGGAAACTTGTAAGTTAGTGAAATAATATATATTTTGTCACCTTTCCATATAATAGGGGATTTTCAACTATACGGATACAGCCAGATGTTTCTTCAGTGAACAACGGGTTACTGTTGAACAGTGAACAAACTATAGTTCTAGCCGATTTTATGGGTTTTTCCACCACAACTTCAGTTAAGCTAGATTTATTATAAAAAATCTTTAGATATAAATCATGAAAGAATTCAACACATTATTGTGCAATATACACACGTACGAAACACGTAATGTTGGTGTGTAAAAATTCATTCATTCATAAATATTTCTCGATACTCGTACAAGTATAATTAAAAAAAATAAAGATTTAATTTAAAAATCCATGAGTCATGGTTTTGCAATATTTTTCTTGAATATCTAGATTTTCTAGATATCTCAAAATCTGAACGAAATGAGAGTTTTTAAGAAATATTATAAGAATTAAATCCATTTCCTCAAGACCTATTCCCTTAACTCTCGCACATAAAAGTTGATTGAAGCGGAAGCAATTAAAATCAATTTTACATAAATAACCGTGTATAGATATTATCCCAAATATTAATCTGATTGACTTGTTAAATCATTAACGTCTGGAAGTGATATCTCAATCAAGTAAAAATTTCCTCAAGGCTACCCATTTTATATATTTAAAAATTTAAAAATTTGATCTGCATGAATAAAATGGGTGGGTCCAAATTCAAAACGATAAATGTCTGATAATTTTAAGATTTATATGAGAAATACGGTAAAATCAACAGTTTGATTTTACTTCATTTAAATTTGAATTATTTTTATAAATTAAACTAAACCTTTTACCTTAAATTATAAAATTAGAACTTTCGAGTACGAAATTATTTTATATGTAAATTTTCCTCCGAATATTAAAATACTTATCATGATTTTGCACGGTTTTTATATTAAAATTCTGTCATTCGATATAACAATAATCATTATTGTTAATATAGTGATCTCTTGGCATACCATTGTATTTTATTGATAACAATGTAATGTTCATGCGTGTGGAATAATATACCTATCAATCATCGACGTGTATGATATGTTTGATTTTGAGTCAGTGGAAGCGGGGAAAATGGGTCATTTTGAGTCACTTTCATATTAATGTTTTTCTATAAAATTTTGGAAATTTTGGATCCATTTATTCGCAAATTAAAATGGTAATTTTTTTAAAAAAATTTCTTAACAATATCTTATTGATAATTATTTAGAAATAATTTGGCATCAAAAGATTAAAAAAATTTTTGAAAATTTTTTCTTAAAAATTATTCTAAAAAGATAAAACAAAAATCTGTCGATTAATTCGATTTTTGACGAAATTTTAAAAATATGTGGTAGCTCGGGGACCCCCTAAACTTAAGTTTGTGAATCCATTTCGAAAATATCAAATTTTAATTTTTCCGGGAAATTATAGGTAATTTCCTTGATATAAATATACCCGTCTTATCGGTATACCACTACATGACCCTAATAAAATCAGGGGGTCCTTTTTTTGGAAAAGTTTATTTTATAATTTTCTCACTTATTCCCTGAGGCCTAATTTTGCATCATCAGATTTTTCGATTTCTTAAAAGAATTTTGAAATTTAATTGAGGAAATTTATTTATTTGTTTGCGCCTACATATTTTATAAAATAATTTCCCTGATAATTTCTTCATGCTAGTTTTTATTTTCAATTCAATGAAATTTTGAAAAAATAGAATTTCGTCCAAAAAAATTTGAAAATAAGTCAAATTTAATTTTTGAAAGAAATTTCGATTTACTTCGACAGAACATTTGTTAAAAATCGAAATATCTCAATCAAATTTAATCAAAGATGATCCCACAATGATAGGCCAATAAATTAAGCTTCCATTTCTTACAAATATTTTGAGAAATAAATTCTTAATTGGTATAAATCCACACTTAATAAAAAATTAACAACAAATTAATTTAGCAGAGATTTTTTAATACATTTTCCCTAATAAATTTAAAAGAAATAAAATTGGGTAGCTGAGTAAATTTTTGTTTTTTAGAATGAATTTCCTAGGGATTATTTTGATATTATTTCGCGCTCCTCCGTTTTATCCTTAAGGCACATCCATCATTCAAAAATCATCTTCAGCGAAATGTTGGATTTTTTAAGAAAAGGATGTCATTTCTTGTTATTCAATTATTTTTTGAGGGCATTTTTTTTAAATAGAAGGAAATATTTTGAATAAAAAATTTAATCGGGAAAATTCTATTTTATGGCCAACATACGATATTTCTGTTGAATATCTCGGACCTGCTAGGGAAAAATGTTTGATATCGCTAATAATTTTTAACTAATTTAAGTTAATTAAACTGAAATTTATTTCATTTATTTTTTCTATTTCTTTGGCTCCCTGAAGTTTCCTGGAATATTTCCTTTTTTTACATTTTTCCTGATTTTTCAAATATTTTATCAGCTTTATCTACAGTTTCGTATTTATTCAAACATTTCTAGAGTTTTTATGAATTTTAGTGACTCTTTTATTATTATTGACCATTTCCCCAGCTTTCTTTTTCGAATATCCGAAGTTCGTCTAAATTATCCTACTTTTCCTCGAAATTTCTCAAATTCTCTTCTAATTTTTCTAGACCATTCTTACTCTATAATTTTCCAAAACCTTTTTCGACTCATTTGTCTAGACTTTTTATCTGGATTCTTATAAAAATTCGTATATAATAAAGTCTGGAGCCTAGAATGATTGGCAATAAATATGGAATGGCCTTATCAAATGATTATTTTGAAGAAATAATTTCTATTTGCTGTAGGTCGAGTCTATAATTCCCCTGTATTTTAAAAAATAGGATTTCCATTATTTCTACAGCTAGAGTCTTGAAATCTAGTACAGATACTCCAAATGGATCTACAATTCAATTAATTCAATTTAAAAGCTTAAATTACAACCGAATTGTTTTAAATCATTTTTAATAATTAATTATTGGATTTGATTGTAGGAAAATAAAAAGAAATTTTTGAGATTATCCAAAAAATTATATTTTAATTCCAAAAAATAAAAAAAAATCGAAAAATTAATTTAAATTACCAGATATTTCTGAGTGCGCGCTCCTGAACCAAAGTCCAAGCGTTCGGTAATAATATTTCATATATGTGTATATGAAACATTAATTATATTTAGCCATTTATAATGCGGTGGTGTACTCATATGTACTCAACTTTTATTCTCATTAATTATTGGCAGTAGTTGCTTTACGAGAAAAAAAAATTTATAATTTTTTAAACTTCAACAGCAACTTTCCAAGATATAAAAATATGATAATGGGATTATTTTTTTTTTTTTTAATTTTAAGAGAAATAATAATATTATTTAATATCCCAAAAAGTATTTGCATAAGACGATCAATGGTAATGGTTCAGTCTTAGTTGAATTATCGCGAAGTAAGCACACGCGTGTAATAATAATAGCGGTTATTACAACACGGTGTTAGCGCGCGAGCGAAAAGGTGGATTAAAAATTTGAAAGAATATTTTATTTAAATAAAATGATTTAAATATTATGTAATATTACGTTTGAGGATTTTTAAAATATATATATTAGATACTTATATTTATATATAAGTATAATATATATACCTTATGTACTGTATTAATAATATAAATAAATTGACATTGAATTTAATGTTGCAAATTAATTTATTTCACTTTCAAACCTATAAAACCAACCAATTTTTGTTCATGTTTTTTTTTTTGTTGTTAATTTCGATCTTGTGTCGGACTCAAATTTAATACCTAACATCGGAATGTATATATAAAATATCTAGATATCCTAATACCTAATATACCTAGTACATTCAAAAATCAATTAAAAATCTGTATAAGTGTGTCTTAGATCTCTAGATTATCTCGCGCAATAAGAATTTTTATTTATAAGTGAGGCTCACATCATTGTGTAAATAAAACCATTTGAACAAAAAAAAAATTATAAATATAAACATAAGAGACGAGAGAAAAAAAATTGTTCGTCGCTTAAGTCTATTGTTTTAAATTGAATCTTTTTCCTTGTTGAAATTGCATGCATTTCTTCCGCCTTTTTTTCGCAATATTTTTATTTACATTTATTCATTAAAAAAATTAATAATCTAATAATATATTCAATATAATTACCAAAACAACTTTCTTCATCCAAATGGATGATTTTTTTTTGGTCAAAAACCGAACACAAAAAAATTGTATTTTTTTTCGATAAATTTTTTTTTTTTAGAAATTTAAATTTTATTATTATTAATATTTTAAATAATTATTAATGATAGATGTAGGTAGACGAATTTAAAGAAATATCCGGGGATTATAGTTTCAGGATATCGTACGGTATATTTAATCCCCGGATGGATGTCAGTTTATTTTTGGAACCGGATGAAAAATTTCTCTTCCAAATATATCGTAGTTTAATTTAAGTATTTTTTAGAATTTATTTTTAATAAAAAAAAAATTACCTCAAACAAATTTTGTCTTTCATTATTCAATCAAATTATTTCATCACTCATTTCATCGCTCCAGATAATTTAATTATCTGGGAATATCTGAATATTTGAAAAAATATTTACGAAGTTTACCAGGTCACATAACTGACCAGTAAATAGAATTTTTTTATTCTGATTTTAAACAATCTGCCAGGAATTTCTCCGAATTTAAGGAAAACTCACTTACTCGATTCGGTGTAATTAAGAGAATTTTACGGGCTATTGAAAATTAGAAATGGAATACTAGATAATAGCTCAAATATTTCTGAATACAATGAATTATTAATTTAAGAATTAATTATCAGTATTTCTATTTAATTCAATTACAATTTAATTGATTTTAGCCGTAAATTAATTAATTAAGAATAATCAGGTTGATTGATCTTCTAATATTTATCAATCAATTTTCTGGATCTAATATTTCAATCAATCAATAAATTTTAAATTATATTTTTTTATCACTAAAATTTCATTCGATTTTACTGAAATTTTTTTCCAGAATACTTCATTACCTAAACCAAAATTGAATTTCAAGATTTTGGTAAAAAAAATTTTCTTGAGAAAGTTGTGATATTGGGAAAATTATTCATTTTCTTTACTTGATTTTTCTTACCATATTTTGAAATTCTTTTTTTATTAAAAAAATTGCCTTCGATTTGGCTTAAATTTTTTTCCTGAGCTCTTCAAGAGTTAAACCAGAAATTAATTTCTGGGTTTTGAGAAAAAAATTTTGTGGTCTTAGTTTTGGAGTTGGGAACATTGTTAAGTTTTTTTACATTCTTTCAATCGATTTTATTTCATAATTATTTTATTAAATTTTTATTAAATAAATAAATGTCGCTAAATCTGAATTTTTTTTCGTAAATACTTCGTTAGGTAAATTAATAATTAATTTCAAGATTTTGTGAATCTTCTTAGAGATGAATATTCAGCCTGTTCTTAAATCATATATGACATATCGCGCGGTAATTTATATTTTCCGACTTTCTTGGTTTAAAATTACTGAGTTGAAACGGGTGAAATCCGGAGTTCAGAGTCTAACTCAAGATCCCCTCACTCGATCTGTTTGAATTTTATTTTAAATGACAGTAGAACCTCCCCTCATCAAAATATTTATAGTTCTGAATTTAGTTTGAAAAATCAATCCGGAATAAGATCCAATTGGTACAAAATCCTCTCTCTATCGGGCAGTGTGCAGATTTCTTCGCCTGGAAGAAATCCAAAAACGCAGAAAGTTGCGTTGGCAGTTACGTAAAAATGCAAAAATTAAATATTTCGGAAAAGTTGAAATTTATCTAAGAAATCGCGGTTCGCACCGAGAAATTTGAATATCGGACATCGCGATATTTGATCCGGATTTCCCGACAATTTTCTTCGGATCCAAAAAAATGTAATGATGCAAGAAGTTTATTAATTAGTTGAGAAAAAATACAAAAATTTCAAAACTAAACTTTTCGTGCAAAAGCTCTGCGAAAACTTAAAAGCTCCCGTAAAGCTTTATTTTCCGAACCTTATTTTTTACGTTTTAAATTATGTTTTATATCCAAATAACGATACTTTGCCGAAATTTCAAATTTTCCAAAAAATATATTCAAAAGTTTTGAAAGCTCATTGAAAGCTTAAAATTAAGATGTCATTTTATATAATTTGACATCGCATTTTTATCCCATTCGTTAAATTTAACTGAAATCTGGAATTTTCGCAGAAAGCTTATCCAAACTATAAAAGCGCGACGAAAGCTCTAAGTTTCAAACTTAATTCTTTACGTTTAAAAATCAATTTTCTATCCAGATAACGATCCTGTAACAAAATTTCAACTTTTTGCAAAATTAAGCTTTAAAATCCTGAACGCTCATTAGAAGCTTAAAATTAAAATGTCATTTTATATAATTTGGAATCCAACCCCCCCCCCCCTCCTCATACAACATTGTACAACATTTCTCTGTTATTTCCCTAATTCTTCAATTTTAACGAAGTTTTCGTCACCATTTTCTGGATTTTTGCCTACTTTACCCACATTTTGCAATTTTCCTGAATTCCTCTCGACTTTCAGCGTTTTTTTCGATGTTTTCGGGACACCACGGATTTTATTAAATTTTTTCAAATTTTATCCGAATCCTCCCCACCTTTGATGATATTTTTGAGCCTTCTATCGATTTCTCGGTACCTTAGTGTCTTTTTTAATTTTTTATACCTTTTCTCACAGCCACAGTAGTCAAGTTCTGTTTGGGGCAGACTGAGACTATGAGCCATCTTGGAAAAAAGGTATGGGAAATTTCACGGAAAAGGCAGAGTAATTCCTGAACTTCGGAATAAACATTTTTATTCATTATTTTATTTATTTTATTATTTATTTTATTTTTATTCGTTTATGCCAACTTCTCCTAATTGTATTGTTTTTATTATTCAAAGTTTAATTTATTTAGTGTCTCGGGCAAAATTACATGAAATTTCATTTGGTAATTTTCAAATTTTAGGAATCATTTTTTCAGAATTTCTTTCAACATTTGTTTGGTCATTTTCAGTCATAATTTAATTTAATTAATATTACAAAGATTTGAATATTGAAGATTTAAATCTTGTAAAAATCCCTGATGATAATTAATTTCAAAATTTGTTTTCAGATTTTGAAATGACCGTTTTTCGAATTTTTTAATATTTTTAATTCGCGAATAGTTTTTTAAAAATTAAAATGTCACCCCCTTACCCTCCAACCCCTTCCTCTGAAATTATTCTCGATGAAAGGAACAATAGAAAATTATTTCAAAGTTTTTCAACATTTTTTTATCGAAATCTAGTTGAAATATTAATTTAAACGAAACACCCTGTTAAAAAAAAAATTCGATTTCAAATAAAAAAAAAAACAAGATCATCAACATCACCAACCCAATTATTAGATAACATTTTGACAACAAACTGGTAAATTATTCACGTGAAAATCTCACTATAGACTTTCTATGCAAATTAGACAGTTTAAATATAATAAATGTTATTTACCTAATATAATAATCTACAATGCCTATATACGTATAATACTAACTCAATTGATTATTATTTGCTATTTGATTAATATTAATAAGAAGAAGTCGCCAAGAAATATATACTCATCTTTTGGCGTTATGCTGTAAGATGATGTTACATTAGAATTGATGTGCGATTATATAAAAAAAATCGAATAATCGATTTTGATACCCTACATCAATTAAATGAATTGATTGATTGATAAATTTCAACTATTTGATGATACTGTCTTTTAGAAAATATTTTTGTGTGATTTGCAACCTCGAAATTGAGTGCGGCGGTGTGAAATCAATTTCTGTTCAAATAATAATAAACCTTGCGGTTTCGTTATTATAAATTCTTACATTATTCTGTTTATATATTTAACAATAAATTAATAAATTGTGCAATTAAACGTTTTGTTCCACATCCAATTATTTTGTGGCTACACAGAAAATAATAATAAAAAAAATTATAAACAATTTTTGATGGTAACTCATCAATCTATTGATTCGTTCATTTATGTAATTATAAGACAAATCTGATAATTTTTAATTGTATTCTGACAATATTTAATAAATAATAAAATGAAAGGTTTTATTGTACGATGATCATGTTTTATTTGTTTCTTTGTCTCTTTGTTTTCTTTAAACCATCCATTTATACTAATTAATAATTTTAACCCAGTTGGGGGAACCCCCCACCCGCCATTTGTGACCAATCTAAATTATAGCAAAACATGCACTTGCTGCTAATTCACTTGAAAACATAGTACATTTACCTTGAACATTATTACTTTCAATTTATACAATATACGGTTGTCAATTTTTCTCAGATAGGGGTTGGTTCATTAAACTGACAGTTTTTAAAATAATTGTTTGTTTAATGTTGAATAAATATTAAATAAAATATATGACAATTCTTAAAATTTCTTTGAAATAATAATAAAATTTATGCGAGAAAATCGTGACTTTTTATAACACTTTGTTGGATAATAATTATTACAGATATTTTATTTAGATGATGATGACCAGAAAGTGACTATCTATAATTTTATAATTATAACCACACCCTGTACTGATTTGTTTTATAATTTCCTTACTGTATCCTTAGGTGTTAATTCGCACTTTCAGATTTTCCAATTTAATAAAAGAATCCTTCAGAAGAAAATTTTGTAAAATTTCAATTGATTTTTCTAAAAATTTTTCTTAACAAAATCTCTTCATAAATTAATTAGAAATAAATTGGCATCATTAAATTAATAAAAATTTTTCAAAGAAATTCTTAAGAAAATTTAAAAGAGAAATCGATTGAATTTACTTCAATTTCCAACAAGTCGATGTTTGACGGGATTTTAAAAATATTAGTGGTGAGGGGAGCCCCCTCACCTTAAGATAATAATAGACCACCTAAGTTATTGTTTATTAGTAATCCCTTCAAAAATTTTAATTTAAAATTTTTCGAAAAATTCGAGGCGTTTTTCTAAAAGCTATCAATTTTGTTAATGCTCTCCATGTCTTTCCGCCCCTAAAATCAGGGGGTTAATTTTTTTAAAAAAAGGTTCGTTTTACGATTTCCTCGCTTAACCTTTAGATTTAATTTTGCGTATTCAGATTTACCGATTACTTAATAGAATTTCCCGGAAAAAAAGTATTACGCAAAACGGTCGAAAAATTCCAAAAAATCGAAAGTTCCCAAAAAAAAAAAAAAAATCGAATCGGTTGAATTTTCAAAAAGTTTTGTTAACAAAATCTCTTCGTTAAAAACTTGGAAATAATTTGGCATTATTAGTTTTGGAAAATATTTTTTTCTCAGAAATTCTTAGGAAAATTTTGAACAAAAAACCAATAGATTTACTGACGTCAATGCTTGACCGGATTTTAAAAATATAAGTTGTGAAGAGAACCGCTGACCTTAATGTATTGATAAACCAATTTAGTTGATCCCTACTTGGAGGATCCATTTCGAAATTTTGTAATTTTAGATATTCCGGGCGTTTGCTTAAAAAGTATCTGCTGTCTCGAGGCACCTTAAATCAGGAGTTTAATTTTAAAAAAAAGTTTGTTTTAAAATTTCCTTACTGAATCCTGAAATTATATTTTGCTTACTCAAATTTTCCGGCTCCCTAATAAAATTTCACGAAAATATAAGTTTGTTCACGCCGAGAATAGAATATTCTTAAAATTAACAGAATGAGAGTCGACAAATAAAAAATGTATTTTATTTTTCCTTGTTGAATATTATATAAAATTTTATTTTAAAAAGGAATATGTTAATAGTTAAATTGCCTCCTTAGTTAACTTCTCAATCCTCAGTCTTTCGGATTAAAAATATAAAAAATTGTAAAAAAATTTCATGAAAGGTCAGGAAAATTAAAAAAAATCAGAAAAATTTAAAAAAATTTATGATAAGTTCGATTTTCTTAGAATCATCCGATTTTGGATCATTTTTCATTTTTCATGAAAATTTTCTTTTAAAAAAAATAAAATTTCTTAATTGATTTGGTAAATTAAATTATTTAAATTTAAGTTTAAGATTTAATTAAATATTTCAATTTAAATTCAAATCTAATTATCTAACTAACTAATTAATTAGTTATTAATATCTATTAACTATTATTAATTCTCGAAATAACGTTTTATAGTAGGGAATTAAAGGCGTTAGACAATTTTTTAAATTATAATTAAGCTAACGCCCTAAAATCTGCCTAAAATATGCCCTAGAACTGTAAACTGTGAAGGACCTTTTTTCGAAAATATCTACTAATTGTATGGACATTTTATTAGTCATTTCATTTTGAGGACATTTTCTTGGGAATATTAACAGATAGAAGACAAATTATGACAGACAGACATTTTGGCAAAATTTTCTTTAATTATTTTAATTTCTGGGATGATTTTAAGGACGGTTTTTTAGTTTAGATTTAATTTTAAGTAAAATTTCGATAGTCTGATAAACGGGGAGTAATTCTAGTAGACAGGAAACATTGTATGAGAAATTGGAATTAGGACATTTTTGAAGAATGTTTTTTTCTTTTTTTCATATTGAATATATGAATAGGGAATTTTTAATTTAAAAATAAGAACAAATATCCCTTTAAGAAAAAAAACCTCTTAAGAAAATACCTCAAAAATGTATTCCATAAAAGTGGATAAATAAAATTGTTTACAAGAAAAATACCCCCAATTATAAATAAAAAATTCCCCCAATCAATGTGATAAATTTAATTAATTAAACGGGTCAACAGGAAAATTTATAAAATAATTCCAAAATCAAAATATTTTGCAAAAAAAAAAACAAAATTAAAAATGAATTTCATCAATAATTTAATTACAGATTATTACTCATAATATATACATTTTCATCTTAAAAAATACCCTAAAAATATATAGCAAAGTTTCTCTCACAAATGTTTGCTTTTTGACATAAATTCGCAAATATTCCAAAAATGTCCCCAAAATATACCATTTAAAAAAATATCCTAGAACAAATTTCCCAGTATAAAAACAAATTTTTCTCTCACAAATGTTTGCCTCTTGGAATCAATTCCTAAATAGACCAAAATATCCCATTAAAAAAATATCCCAGAATAAATTTACATTTCAATGTAATTTCATTTTAGTAAAATAGTAAATAATATCCAACTTTCGAATTAATTGTCGGCAGCACTACTAATTTCCTAAAAAATATCCCCAAAATATACCATTTAAAAAAATATCCTAGAAAAAATTTCCCAGTATAAAAACAAATTTTTCTCTCACTATTATGTTTTCCTTTTGGAATAAATTCCTAAATATCCCAAAATATCCCATTTAAAAAATATCCCACAATAAATTTTCATTTCAATGCCATTTCATTTTAGTATAAAATAGTTAATAATATCTAACTGTCGAATTAATTGTCGGCAGCACTACTCATTTCCTAGAATAATTAATATTCCATAGACGAGATACGGTATACGTGTTTTCAAAAGATTGGGGAAGTAGGTGTATTTTATTGAAAACTGTTTTCTTTATCTTGGAGGCTACTTCTTTCATACATTTTATACAATACTAATGATTCATTTAAAAAATTGTAATTATGGATAAGAAATCGAATAGGTGTATTTATTCCTCCGTCGTCGTCTTGAAATTCAATATACATAAGTCAGAATACCCTTGATAAAAATCGAATCGATCAATAAACTACCAAGTATGAGTAGGTGGTTTGACATGGTCAAGGGAGCTATTACTGGTATTCAATTTCTAAATAATTTTAATGGGTTTATTGAACGTTGGTTAGACTGATTTTTGATCCGATTTCTTCGAAAATAAATTTAAAAAATACTTTCCGGATATCGTGTATCCCATTGCCTCTTAAAACAATCTTAATACTAAACTAGGATATATATATGAACTATCGTGTGAAAGGCAAAAGAATTAAAATGAATAATAAAATTGGAACGAGTATTAATTTAATAAAACGGCAAGGAAATATTAAATAACTAAGAATAAATTCGAATTAAAGTATTTACAAGAAATTCAAACGAAATGTCGATAGCAAATTATTCACTACCATTCGGTGGTGTAAGTGTTCAAAATTGGGCTACATTAAGTCCAATCCAAAATCATGCAACGGCCGTAAATAATTTATTGTACGGAACCGATCCGGAAACGGATGAGTACACACCAAATGTAGGCCAACAAAATCATTACTATCGGAATAGTCCATATCTACCACCGCAACCACCACGAACATCATCGACCGTTCGACAACCGGGTTATTATCGAACCAGAAATGGTAACAATTATTTACCACCAGCGCCATCAGTACCATCTCGCGATTATACCAACGAAAAATCAACGTATCCATCATCAAGTAGTAGACATAGTAGTAGTAATGTAAATAATAACAAAAATAATATTAATTATCGGCAACAACAACAACAACAACAACACTCATCTCGAACGTATGATGATGGTAGCTATACACCACATATCGTTAAACCTACACAAAATATACCACCACCAACACCACAAAAAACCACTCAATATTACGAAAGTTTTACCAGCCAACAAATACCGTACGGAAATCATAATATTAATAATAATAATAATAATGAAAATATACCAGACACCGATCCAAATGAACATATTAATGATCATGGGATTGATGATGTTGCACAACAACCTCCAGCTGGATCGGGGGAAAGTACTGCGGATGGGACAACTGTTAGTCAGGATAATGAAAATGATCTATTTCCAAGCCAACCAGCGGGATATACGAGGGTGCAGGCTGGACAAGGTACCCGGACCCAAGTTCATGCTGTATTAGATTATGATGAAGATGAATATTATGATGAGGAAGAGGAGAGTGGAACATCGAATAATACTGGTTAGTAAAAAAAAATTTTTTTTTACTGAAATTTTACTGGAAAAAATTTTTTTTACTGAAATTTTTTTTTCAGTAAAAAATTTTTTTTTGTTTAATATCAAAGATTTATTAGTTTCTGATTAGGAAAAACCAAATCATTATTCATTGCTTCCGGTTCTTAAATATCGATATATCGTTTAAAACATCTAATTGATATTTTTTTTTTAATCTTAAATTAAAGGTGTATTAATACAATTATTTTCCCAGAAATCTTGTTTTTATTATTTTTACCAACAACAACAGAATTTTTTTTTGGATACCAGGATACTAAATTTAAATGATTATTAAATTTTTAGATGAAAATCAACAAGTACCGATACCGACAGTAACACCAATTCAAGGGCCGATATTTTTAAAAAATGGAACCGTTCCCGTTGTCCCATTATTTTCCTATCCAACATTAAATAATGGTAGTTTCTTACAAATTCCGGTAAGTTAAATATCCAGGATATCGACTGGTTACCTAGTAAATAATTGAATATTATTAATAAAGAAATATTAAATAATTGATGTTAATTTTGTGCAATTTTTTGGGAGTGCTCAATATTTTGGATCACGTTTTTTTCTCTATAATATAAGTTGATATTCACGATATAAATCGTATACATGACATTGAATATATATTAATGCAATAAAATAATTTGGAAAATTCAAAGCACGATCCTTTATTTAATTCTAATAGCTCGTCAGGGGGACATATTTCTATAAATTGAGGTAATTATATCTATCTCTCCAGGCCAATTAAAGAAAAATAAGAATTTCTTACCAGTAAATAAATTTCTTATAAAATAAGGCGGTGATCCCATAAATTCTTAAAACTGTTTACTTTCCAAATGAATCACTTTTTATTATTATTTGACCGGGATATTTATGATATGATATATCCAATTAAGGTAAGAGAATGATATTATAAATTCTATTCTTCTTCTTAATTCATAAAATTTATACTACAAACATCCATATACGTATAAATCCAACACTTGTCGATTCATTCATTACAACGATAGGTTGGATCATTTTTGTATAGGAAATAAAGAAGATTTTTTCATTTCCTTTTAAACAATTTTAAATTATCTAACAATCTCGATCCATCCTATACAATAAGATGACGATATATTTATGAGTAAGAAGGCATTCATAATTTTCTTCGGTATCTTATAATTTATATCGTATATCTTATAGTACGACTACCTTACCATACCGGAACCAGGCATATAATTGGGAATTTGATACGAAAACAATTTCCTTGGCTTAATAACCTGAATAATCTAAATTCGTAGATGAATTTATTTAAATATTGAATTATTCCGATTTTCCTACCTGGACACAGTCAAATTCTTCAGGTAATAAATATATACGACAAAATTGATGATTTTAATTTTTTAGCTCATAAGAAACAATTGTTATATAAAAACAATTGATTTTGTAATGATTTCTGGTGATTATATTTCATTATTTTTAAAACCCTACCATTTTTAACATATAATTAGCAAAAATTAAATACTTATAATAGTTTCTATTAATAGCTGTAATTACTAACATTTAACCAACTTATTATATTGATATACAAGCAAACATCATTAAATTGTAATACCAAAATGAAAATAATAAACTGGATTTTAGTAAACAGGGTAGTCGATATATCTTCGGTATACATTACCATTCAATATTATAGATACACCCTCGTAGAAGAGGGGCTATTTAATCAGATCTAGAACAGTGAAGGCTAGCCTATGACCCTCGGGTCAGACACTGACCCACGCAGGATTTTTATATGACCCACGCATTGATTTTTATGTTTTATAACATAAAAGAGAGAACAGAAAATCAGAAATATTTTAAAATAATGTATATGGACAGTAATGGTCACAGAAAGGACTCTGCATGAAAATTACAAATTTTTGGTGCGCTAAGAAAGCTTTAATTTTCGATTTTAAAGTTATATGTTTTAAATCTATTTTCTATACTAAAAATTTTACGTCATTGAAATTTAAAACTTTTTGAGAAAAGCTTTAAGAGAATTACAAAAGCTCATGTAAATTAAAATATTAATAAGTCGGAATGGAATTTAATTTTTATTCCAAAAATTAAATTTAAATGAATTCCGAAATTTTCGTTTAAAAGCTTTGTGATGAAATCAAAAACGTTAAAAAAGCTTTAAATTCCCGTTTTAAAATCTATTTTCTATCGCAATAATTTAACGTCATTGAAATTTAAAATTGTCTGAAAAGAGCTATAACAAACTGCAAAAGCTTATCCAAAGCGTTTAATTAAAATACTATTTTCGTCAATATTAAATCAATTTTATCTCCCAATAAATAAATTTCAATGAAATTGGATACTTTCGATTAAAATCCTCTGTGGTAAATTAAAATTTTCTAAGAAAGCTTTATATTTCAGATTTAAATATGGTAAATACGTTTTGAAATCGATTTTCTATTTCAATAATTTGATGTTAACGAATTCTCAAATTTTCTGATAAAAGCTCTAGAAAATTTCAAATTACTTATCGGGAGCTTTTAATTAAAATGCCATTTTTTTACATTCCCGAACCAATTTTTCATTAAATTAGTTAAATTTAAATGAAATGTCAAATTTTCGGAAAAAAGCTCTGTGGGAAATTTATAACTCTAATAAAGCTTTACATTTAAGATTGAAATTAATTCATTTTGATATCGTTTTTAAATCTAATTAATTAATTATGTTTTAACGACTTTTTCCCACCTAAACTATACTTCTCCCGGTATCGTATCGACTTTTCAGAATCTTAACTATTTCTCCCCGATTTTTTCTCTAAATTCTCTCGAATTTTGGCTGAAAAAAAGCCTAAAATATAAGATTGTCGGCAAATCGAATATGTAGTAGAATAAAATGATAAACGTCTTAAAATAATTGGTGAAAAGACAGATTAAAGTAATAAAGTGAAAGGAGAGACGGAAGAAACTCTGACAAAAATCAGGAAAATCTTAAAAAATCCGTTCCGATTTCCCAGAAACTTGTGAAACATAGTTCAGTATAAATCAGAAAAAGTTAAACAAGATTTAGATAAAATACGAAATTTTTCCCAAAAGTTTTATCAAACCATTGAAAGCTCAAGTTTCGAACTTAATTTTTTCTTTTCAAAATCTATTTTCTATTCAGATAACGATCCGTTTACGAAATTTCAAATTGTCCCAAAATTAAGTTTCAAAAATCTCGATAGCTTTTAGAAAGCTTAACATTAAATGTCATTTCATATAATTCAATCTAATCATTAGAAAATCTACTACACGAGCGGCCAATTGCTTATCTTTGACATTTTTCTAAAGAATGTAAGGCAATGTCTGGGATAAAGGGTGTAACATTTTGTTAAGGGGACATACAAATTCTGCACACATTATGGAGATGTTGACTGCACGCCCCCCTTTCCAAGTGACGCCATTGACTTAGTGACCCACGAGCTAGTAAAAAAATAATAATGAGCAAAATGTGACCCACTTCTCAAAAAGGTTCGCCGCCATCACTGATCTAGATGATCTACAATTAGTTTTAAAATAGGGGAAAAAAAATGAGGAATTTTCACTCCAAAAAATTCCATTATTTAAATTTCCGATTTAAAAAAATCCGATTAACAAAATTTTATTGGCCTGAAATTCCGTTTTTTCAAATTGTGAAAAAAAAATTTTTCACTCAAGGAATTTCACTCAAAAAAATTTCACTCAAATAAATTTCACTCAATGAAAATTTGGCGTACTTCGTCTTTGTTTTCCGCATTTTCATAAGAAATATTTGTCAGAAATTGATCGATGAGTTTGGATGTTTCGCCGCCGGGATGCGGTTATAATTTTCAATGGAACTTCATTAAAATAATAAATATTAGAGTTGATAAACAGGAAATAATTTATGTTATTTACTTAAAAAATATGGAAATCCTATTTCCCAGTGATATTGACGTAAACCATCAGATGCACTTACGTTAAATTTTATCCACCACCCTGAATCCATAATTTGTTTTCCGTTTATCAATACTGGATAGATATATATATACATTACAATACATACAATGATTTCTAAAAATTTAAAATTTAAATTAACAATAATACTGGAAAATTATGTACCTGTGACATCTGCAATTGCATTTGAAAGAAAATTATATATTGAATTGAAGTAAAGTTTAGTTAGTTACCGGTTAACAATACAAGTCGGCATTGATAAAATTAAAATCCGTATATGAATTAAATTTATAATCCAAAAATAAAAATGAATTTTAGAAAATAATTGAATTATATTTAATTTATAATTAAAATAGATTTAAGAGTGTTTTTTTTAATACAAAATATTTATTTTTTTTAAGTATTAATATCTTCCAAAGAATTTTAATTTAATAAAATCCCCCCAATTAAATAATGTTAAATAAAATAATTGTTAATTTATTTTTTACGGTAAGTTAACGGTTCAGTTATCAATTGTTTAAAAATACCTAAAAAAATATTTTGGATAATTTGGGGTAGAAAAAGTGAAAGGCTTTTAATGTTTTGTTAAATAAAATCAATTTTAAATATTTTCAAAATTTTTTGAATATTTTACAAATTTGTTTGAAATTGTCGTGAAAATTACTGATAATTTATTGGGCTAAATACTAACTGGTTTATAGATAAAATACCAATTAAATTTCAGGAAATTAGTTTGGTTTAATATTTTATTCAATAAATTGGGAGTTTTTTGAACTTTAAAAAATTATTTTATTTAATGAAAAATCTATTTTTCTAAATCAGGGAATTTATTACTTTTCGCAAGTTAAAAATTTTTAATAAAAAAAAAATCATTTTAAAAATATTGTAAAATTGTTCATTTATTTAATTTTTTTAGGGATTTAATTTAGTGATCTATAAAAGAATTTCTATTTTAATTTTTACTGGGTTAGATCCTAGTATAACTAAACAAGTATTTTTCTACATCCTCAATTATTATTATTTTTTGTGATCGAGGTGTAATTGACTGTTGGCGATACGCGTAATAAATACAACCAAAGGCGTAATAAATTTACGAAAATCCTATTGATTTGTTATTGATTTAGGAACTGAATATACCAATTTTCCGTCACGTAATTCTCCGCCAAGACCAATAACAAATTTTTAAATGAAGATCGATTTTCTCCATCAGATAAATTTTAATTTTTCCAAGGATATTCTCAATTTGACAAATTCGAACAAGGAATTAAGAATTATTTATTTGATCGTTAACATGGATAAAAACAATTAAAATTATTATTATGTCCGAAATTGATTTAATGAAATCCATTTATTACAATTTTTTATTGTCGGAATTGGTAGCGTTGAAAAATTATTTTTAAAAAACCCTACGCTGTCATCGATTTTTAATCCTATCCTGCAGATCAATTTGGCATACCTAAAATTATTATTATAACCGAGAAAGGATATATGGATCGGTGAATTATTTTATTGGCGCTTAACATAAGATTTATATTAAAAAAAAATTGTACCAATCTATTTGTACTTAACAATATGAAGGTGTGGTCATTTATATTTTATTTTTTTTATAAATTAATTTAATTTAAAACTAGGTTTGTCATGAAATGAAATTTGAAGGACGTGGACCGTTTCTGACTCGACTGGAGACAATTAAAAAAAAAATACATAATTCTTTCAATTTCGAGATAAAATTGCAATTACCATTGACGGCTATTAAAATTCTTTGGTATCTCAGAACTATATCACCACTTTGTCGGTGATTAATTTTAAAATAAAAAAAAAAAACAGGAATTAATATTTAAAATAATTGAATTTATAAGAAAGGAAAATAAAACTCAACGGCTTTTAAGAAAGTTAAATTGTTTAGTAATAAAATACCGGAAATAATATTCGAATTTTAATCAATAAAAATATTTCTTTTATCCGGATTATGAGATCCGTGCAGAACGGGTTATTATTTAAGATCTTCAAGATACGTAATTGTCTCAATTAGAAATAATTAATTTTAATTTATTATTTTTAATTGATTAACAAGCAGTAATCGACCAGTTTCGAATCGTCCGAAATAAAAATTTAAATATTTAATATTCAGATGATGTTGTTCTGCGAAATTAATTATTTATCCATAATTTGCACAATTCTCAATTTTAATTGTACTTTCTTTTTTTTTTCTTGGGCCGTACTCAAAACCAGCCCAACCAAATTCCCTTCACTTTTTCGACATTTAAAATCCGACCATCAGCCCCGATATTACTTAATAAGTAATACAAATGCATGGTTATTTTGCATAACATTAAATTGAATCAGTGCTAAAACGATCCATTTAAAAATTCAATTTTACAGAATTAAATTTCCCGAAAAAATGAAAATCAGACATGGACGGTTTCAGCACTGGTATCGCTAAAATAACATTCAACAAATTCGCATTAAATTTCATAGCCAAATCCAAGTTAAAAAGGTGATATTTTGAATGCAGTTCATGCATTTAGTTTGTAAATATATAACATAATTGCATTTTATGTAATTACATTTACTCTCTACACGTACTGTACGTATAATTTGCAATATACATTCCCTTTTATTGTAATTGATATTTTAAGGACATAAATTTTTCGATTTCAGACGAGATATTTGAAAACCTTACATAATTTGAAATATTTACTTTCAAGATTCCAAGCTTTCAATTACGATTAAGTGTTTTCTCATTATAATATTCTATAATATGATTAGTGACATGCGAGTAATTATATGAAAGGCTATTAAAAATAATCGGCTTAAATTTACTTTCCAATTAAAGGTTATCTTTATTTGATTTCAAATTACACCGAAAAAAAATTTAATATTCATATTTAATTTTAGATTTGGTGGACCGCACTTTCGGTTGCATTAGGTATCGAAATTCGAGGTGAAATAATTCGTGGGACACCCTGTATAAAACGAAATAATCAACTATTTTGTCCAACGGCAGGAAATAGCTATCCGATGTAAGTTTTCAATTAAAAAAAATTGTTAAAATTAATCAAATTAATTGAATTATTAATAAATAAAAAAAACCTGATAATTTTAAGAATTTTCTAATTTTCCGGAGAATTCTGTTCAGGAATCGGAAACTTTAAATATGAGAAATCAAACCTAAGGGTACAGCGAGAATATTGTAAAACAAATTTTTAATTAAATATTTACCCCACGATTTTTTAGGGGCGTTCATCAAGCAAATAAGTAATTTTCAGAGAAATGATTTTAATTTCTCGGTAAAATAAAAATTTGGAAATATTGAAATAAATTCAAATAGCCGATAATTTAGGTGATACATCAATACGTTAAGATCAGGGGTCCCCTCACAACATATATTTTTAAAATCCCGTCAAAAATCGATATGTAAGAAATTGAATAAATTCGATTGATTTTTACTTCAAATTTTCTTAAATAATAATCCTACGTCGCGCTGGAATTATTTTTATATTTGATTTATGGTTAGTTTATCCAAACTAACTAAATATTACAATTTACTTGAACTAATGTAAATATAAATAATTAAATAAATAAATTGAAATGTAAACCAAATCGTACAAAAAATAATTAAGAGTCGTTCATTCAGAAGTTGTTTTTAAACCAAGTATGTGGTTTATCTACAACTGTTTACAGGAACTCCTCAATCAATGTCTTGAAATTCAGTCTCATATTACCAGGAAGCTGATGTAAAATAATTTCTAAAAAAAAATTTACGAGAATTAATTTGTAAAAATGGTAGAAATATTGTTTTACTTAGGTACTTGAATTTATGCAACATTTCTGTAGAAATCTGATGGAATATCAGCCCAATCAGATTAAATTTGTATTTATTTGTTCGATTTGTACCGGAAAATAATCAATTGTTTGAAATTAATCTCTGAAATTAGCTTAAACAATTTTTTATCTCGAACATCTGAAATTATGTTGATAATTTAGCTTATCGACTGTTCGGGAAAAAAATTTGGGTCAAATCGGGTAAAGTTACGGTTATAAAATTTTGAAATCTAAGTAGGTGTATTGGAAATTAATCAATTATCCGTAGTTAAATTCGTATTTGGCTCAAATGATTTTTTTTATCTTCATGCCATGAAATTAATTTGTAATTCAACTCATCCACTGTCCCACAAAAAAATATCAGCCAAATCGGAGAAAGTTTTCTTAATAAAGATTTTGATATATAAATCGATGTACTGGAAAATAATCAATTTTTCTAAATTAAGCTCGTAAATGGCTCAAATAATTTTTCATCGATAAAATCCTGATATTATCTTGATGATATAGCTCATTGGCTATCGAGGAAAAATTATTTTCAGCCAAATCGAGCGAACTTCTTGATTTTAAAAATTGATATCGCGATTCACATACGAGATGTTACCAGGAAATAATCAATGTTCAAAAGGAAAGCTCGAAACTCAGTCAAATTATTTTTTATTTTAAAACCCTGAAATTCGTTTACAGTTTAGATCATCTCCTCTGTTTAGATCATCTCTCAGTTTAGATCATCCGAAAAAAATCTTGTTCAACGAAATTAGGACCACTTTACTTAACGAAATTTTCATTTCAGAAATTGATATCACGATTTATATACGAGATGTATCGGGAAATAATCAATGTCCCCGGATGAAAGCTCGTAATTCACTCAAACAAATTTTTATCTCAAACCCCCGATTTAGTTAAATCATTTAGCTAATCAACTGTCCAGGAAGAGACGGTTTAGCAAAATTAGCCGAATGGATAATTTAATATTGAGATAACATTAAAATAAGATTAAGATAAAGATTAGATTAATGAACAGGGATTGGTTTTGTGCAGACATATTCTTAGATATTAACCTTGTGGCGAATGTAGAAAATTAAAAAATAAAAAGCTTAAACCACAGAGTTTAGATGATATTTAATTTCATTTATTTTAAATTTATTATTTGACGACTTACGACATTTTCTAGGTAAACTATCCATAAAGTTACATAAAGATAACGATTTTTAAAAGAGTAAAAACTTGAGTTTTTGTCTGGAAGCTCCTTAAAAACTTAAAAAGCTCTAAAGAGAGCTTAAAGTTTCGGATATGATTTTATACGTTTCCAAATCTACTTTCAATGCAATTAATTAATTTTGAACGAAATTCAAAATTTTAAGAAAAGTTCCCTAGAAAATCTCCAAAGCTCGTCGAAAGCTGAAAGTTTCAATATTAATTTTAAAGATGTTTGAATCTTTTTTAAGAACAATTGTTTAACAAAAACGTTAAAAAATCTTATCAGCTCATGAAAGAGCTTAAATCTCTAAGAAATTCTACTCAATTGTTACCTAAGCTATTTAAGGTAATTTTCTAACGAAACCTCGGCCAGAAAGCTCCCGAATTACATTCAATTTAAAATATAATATTTAAAGGGTTATCCCACAAGTTTTATCGTTAAAATCATGTCAAAAATTGATGATTCGGACCATTCTGAATGAAAACTAATTTTTAAAAACATTTTCTTCCGAACGGAGAAAATCTATTAACGTAGAATTGTTCCCAAATAAATAGTAAACAAGTTAAAATTTTTAAAATTTAAATACATGCAACCCCCAAATTTTGGTGGAGATTTCATTGGGATGATATTATTAAAATCATAATTATTAAAATGATATCAAAAAATCACCAAGAATTAAATCATTCTGATGACTTTGTCTGGCTTTTCCAGACAACAAACAATTTCCTTAAATGGATCTTAACGTCGGACATTAGAAAAATATATCAAAATCAGCTAAATCGGATGATACGTAGGCGAAGATTGATTTAGTAGAGATATCACGATGCACAGTGGGAGGAAATGAAGAAAAAAATTGTCGCAATGATTTTTTTTTTGGAAATACCGAATTATTGGGACTTGGTTGACAGTTTCGAAACCAAAAAAAATTTTTAAAAAATTAACTGTTACTGATTTTAAAAAATATCCTAATTCAATAAATGTAAAAATAATCCTTAGAAATTTATTGTCAAAAATATAACTAAAATTATTTGTTTTCTTAAAAAAAAAATCTTGACAATTTTAAGAAGACAAATAGATACATGCCCACGGGGGCAATATTCAAATTAACCGACCAAATATTTAAATTCAATATATCAAAATTTGCTTTAATTTATTTCCTGGCTACACATAAATTATTATCAGAGTTTAAAAACCTACAAAAGTAAAAGTATAATATTTTTAATAAATTAAATGATTCACATAATAATTTAAATAATTTGATAATCTTTTTTATTTCGGTTGTAATCTGCAATCAAAAATGAAATTCAAAAATTTTTATCACTCGATTATTTTACAAATACAAACGTTATAACAAAACCAGTTTTTGAATATTGCATCTATTTGGTTTATAATGTTTAATTTATTTTACGTAGTATAGGATGGGCCAAATTTAATTTAATTTAATTACATTACGAAATTAATTTTAGATCTGTTCAATTTCATGATATTTTCTATTTCGAATTTCATGTCCTTACTTTACTAAATTTAAGGTAATTAAATATATAGGATATTACTTGAAAATTAATTAGGGACACTCTGTTTAAAAATTTATTATTCAGAAAGGAATGCCCACAAAAAAAATATTTTATTTACGTACGTTTTTGGACTTAAGAAATTTGGAGAAAAGATTGCGATAAGTTCGCATATCTACTTATAAATAATTTCCTTAAAACCGGAATTAAATTAATAAAATCTTAAAATGATTACGATATTTCTTTCGTCATTAAAGTGATCGAATAGAAAATTTCATCGATGAGAATAAAGCGTTAATGCGTCGAATGTACGGTGATTTTGAGATGAACCAGGAGTACGGTCCACCCCGGCAACCGACCAGAAAAAAGAAGCGTAACGTTAAAACGGATGAGCCGTTCAGTATGCCACCGGGTGTACCCGATTTTATGGGACCACCGGGTTCGGTGCCCGATCCACAACTTAAAAATGCAACCGGTGATTCGTATTTTGAGAAGTGGCGTAATAAACGGCAGAGTAATCCGAATGTGAATCAACAGCGGAATAAGGGTACGACAAGACCGTCCGTTGGACCCAATCCATCAACGGAACCGAATACTGGACGGTAAATATAATTAATAAATTTAATTAAATTAAATTTTTTAAATTAATTTTAAATTTAGAGTTGACGCTTGCGAATCAAAAATCGAAATTGTTACACCGTATTGGGCGTCCAATTCAGCTGGAAAAGTTCGTGCCATAGTCAATACACAGCATTTTGAACAGGCTATTCATCAGGAAGTGTGCAGGTAGGTCGCTATAGATAATATACCCCCATTAATTTTGATAAGTCGATCGGTATTGATAAATTAAAAATTTATTTTATTAATTTTAGTAAAATGCAAACAAATCGATGCGGTGGAGACTGCGGTTGCGAACAAAAATATAAATGGCATCGCCTCCTGGCTTATGATCCGGATAATGATTGTAAAGGGATATTTATGGATTGGTTCCTATTTCCATCATGCTGTGTATGCCGGTGCAACCCTTAAATTCTATACTTTAAATTTCTAAATCATTTACTTAATTTGACTTGTGTAAAATTCAATTTAATAAACTTGACTTGATTTGACTATCAAATATTCATACCGAACTCTTCCAAATTATTTCAAATATTTCCATTTCAAATCATTTAATTTAATTTGATTAATTGTATTATAAATTAGGCTTTGAATTTAATTAATTGTATAATTATTACATAATTTTAAAATTTAATTATGGATCATATCAATTTAGTTTGTGTGATATGTATTAAGTGGTATACTAGAACCAATTTATTATGATTAGAAATGTTTAAGTTTAAAATTATATTAAAAATTATTAAAATTAATGAAAGTTATTAAATTCTTATTTATTTAATTGTTTTTCTTTATTTTGTCTCGTCTGATGTAATTAATGTACTACAATTTTTATTATTAAAATTGTAATTTAAATAATATAATTATTAAATTAAGATGATAATTAATTTGTAATCATAAATGAATGATAAATGAATTTTTGTATATTGCGAATAATAAATAATCGTCTAATCTTAAATTATCTTATTAATTGCAAATAATAAGAATGTTAATTCTCTTGACCGAACCTTCTAAGTAACGTATACGTAACGCGTTTTTATTTCATTTTAAAATAATAAAGAATATATTTCGGCGTTAAAAAAAATCAATAATCTTCTACCTAACCTAAATTTCTTTAATATTTATTTTAAGGAAATGTCATCGGAATTGATTTAACCGCCAATAAAATTAGGTGAAGCTAACTTTTAGAATTCTACCAAACAATTTCGGTCGGTAATATGAATCAAAGAAATGTAGAAATTAAAGCGCGAATAAACGGAGATGATTCCGAATTTTTAAAACGAATAGAAATTGGAAAGGAATTAACAAATACATCGGAAGCTGTGATTATCAAGCAGCATGACGTATTTTTTAATGTGCGGGAAGGAAGATTAAAGCTACGATATTTAGTGGTAATGAAAAATTAAAATAAAATTATTAACTTTAAAAATCTAACTCTACCATTTTTTTAGAACGCTAAATCCCAACTTGTACAATACGATCGTCCGGATACCTTAGGTCCAAAACTATCCAAATATAATAAAATCGAAATTGATGAGCCAGAGATTTTGGAGAAAATGTTAACTGCGAGTTTAGGTGTAAAAGGGGTAGTTAAGAAAACCAGACACCTATTCATTTACAATCATTCCAATTCGATATCATCCCGGATCCATTTGGATCAAGTGGATGGATTAGGAAACTTTCTGGAATTTGAGGTTTGCTTACAACCAGAAAATACCATTGAACAGGGTTCTCAGATAGCAGAACTACTTCAACAAAAATTTTCGATTGAACCAGAGGATTTAATAGCAACGGCTTATTTAGATGAGATTCTAAATAAACAATAATAATTAGTTATCACGGGGTAGTTTTTTAAGACAAATAAATAATATAAAATAATAATTAAGTAATAAAATTGGATAAAAAAGCTATAAAAAATCCTGCCTTAAATACTGTCCACTTTATATATGAATTCATAACATTTAGGGTATAAATTCCACTCCTTTAGATATTTTAAGGACAATTTTTAGGCTTCTTGATTATAAATAATTGGAAATTAATTCCTTGGTAATTTAAAAAGGGTAATTGCGATTTTTTGAGGACCCTGAAAAGAAATTAATAATTAATATTCAAATATTCGAAATATTTAATTCAATTCCCTCAATTTCTAAATAAAAAAAAATCCTATACCAGATATCGAATTGTGTATCATTCGAGAATATCTGTTCCAAATGTCAGGACTTTAGTTAAAGACTTAACGGAGTAATTAATAAATTTGATGATCTAGGTCGAGGATATCGCCGATAACCAAATAAAAAATTATCCCTCCAGCTATTTACTAGCATCGTTTTTTCTATTAATTTATTGGCTTATCATTCAGAATCAGTCGTTCAATTTTTTGAAAAACTTTATCCCAAATTTCGTCTATAATATCTCTTAGTGTAATTTCGCATCATCAGATTTTGTGACTCCTAAAAAGAATTTTCCGGAAATTTTAATTTTCGTTGGAAAATTATTAGGAAAAATTAAAAAAAAATCTCGAAAAATGTCGAGTTTCTAAATATACTTTCTTAACAAAATCTTTTCGTTAATTAATTAAAAATAATTTGGCGACATTAGAATTGAAATTCTTTTTCCTAGAATTCCTTTCAAAAATTTTAAATTTCTTACAATTGGACTTTTGATGGAATTTTAAAAATATAAGTTGCGATGGAATTAACCCACTTTATAGTATCATAGATCACCCAAGTTATCTCCTATTTGAATTCATTTCCAAATTCAAAAATGTTATACTTTCCGAGAAATTATAAGAGTTTCGCTAATAACAGTCGTTTTCTTTAGTGACCCATGAATAGACAGGCCCCCATAAAATCAGAAGGTTGATTTTTTGTAAAACATTGTTCCACAATTTCCTTCTTATACTCTTAAGTTTAATTTCGCATTGTCAAATTTCATGATTTCCTGATGAAGCATTTTTTTGGGAAATGTTGAAATTTTGTTAAAGGATCGTTATCTGCATGGAAAATAGATTTTTAAAGGTAAAAAATTAAGTTCGAAACTTAAGCTTTCGTTGAGCTTTTAATATTTTGGATAAACTTTCTGTGAAAATTCCAAATTTCATTTAAATTTAATAAATCCGATAAAAATTTGATTCGAAATTATATAAAATGACATTTGAATTTTAAGCTTTCAAGATTTTTGAAGCTTTTTATGGGGAAAAGTTGAAATTTTGTTAAAGGATCGTTATCTGGATAGAGAATTGAATTTTAATCGAAAAAAAATAAGTTCGAAACTTACGAGCTTTCGTCGAGCTTTTAATTGTTTGGATAAGCTTTCTGTAAAAATTTCAAATTTCATTCAAATTTAATGAATCGGATAAAAATTTGATTCTAAATTATATAAAATGACATTTTAATTTTAAGCTTTTAATGAGCTTTCAAGATTATCGAAGCTTTTCTTAGGGAAAAGTTGAAATTTTGTTAAAGGATCGTTATTCGGATGGAAAATAAAATTTAAAACATTACAATGAGATTCTGAAAATAAAGCTTTGTATTTTTGTATTTTTCCTTCATCCTTTTTGTACTTTTAATGTCCCATCAAACAACTTTCGCAATTTAAAAAAATATCCCACATGAAAAAATGTAATTAAAAAATTTGGTAATGGAGCTACAAATTTAGGCAAGACACAAACCCAACCAGAATTTCAACTTAGCAAAGACACGACCCAAACATCTGTTTCGAAATTACAATTCCCCAAAAGAAAAAAATTAATT
Organism: Symmerus nobilis; assembly: GCA_027564815.1. NCBI lineage: Eukaryota > Metazoa > Arthropoda > Insecta > Diptera > Mycetophilidae > Symmerus > Symmerus nobilis. The sequence goes on along the minus strand of JANTOP010044445.1, from coordinate 40,010 downwards.
GACGCCAACAAAATATTTATTTTTTTTTTATATTAAAAAAATGTCCCCAAAAAAATGTCCCATCAAAAACATTACGCTATTCAAAAAAATATCCCACATGAAAAATGTAATTTAAAAATTTTGTAGTAGAGCTTCAAATTTAGCCAAGACACGCACCTTACCAAAATTTCTATTTAGCAAAGACATAACCCAAAAATCTATTTTGAAATTAAAATTTGTAAAAACAGACATTTACGTCAAAAAAATGTTTCCTCAAAAAAAAAATATCTCCAAAAAAACTTCTTTTACAAAAAATATCCCACGTGAAAAAATGTAATCAGAAATGTTGCGACGGAGCTTCGTCCATCTTCCATGAAACCGTCCTCTTCTAAGACCGCTCCTTAGTTCCTTGTATAATTTCTAAATTTGTCACCTAATCGTTTCCAAACATTTAATCCCAAAAATCCCAAATTTATTTTCTACCGTTCTGAATTTTGCCCGACGACTTCTTCGGGATAATTCCTGAATTTTGTCCAGCTATCTCCCGACTTATTTCTAGGAGAATTTCTAAGAAAAATTGACCGAATTTTTTGAATTCCTTATATGTCGATTTTTGACGGGATTTTAAAATTATAAGCGGAACCCCTGCTAAAAATTGGGGATTGATTTTTTTTTAATTTCCAGAAATTAATTTCTTCATTATTCGAAAACAATTCTGTGTAATTACATTTTTCACATTTCAAAGAAAATTTCTGGAAAATTCTGTTTTCATTTAAAATGGTTCGAAAATAATGAATATTTTTTCATAATTTCTATACGTATATTTTGGAGATGCGAGATGCCAATGAATGTATAGTTCTTAAATTTAGCCCAATCACCTCTGAATTTAGTTGTTATGAATTGAGGATAATAATAGAATAATCACCCCTAATACATGTCCTCTTTAAAATCCTCCCTATTTTCTTGTTAATTAAAATTCATAATTAATTTTTAAAGAAATTAGTATTCATTTCATGGTTTTAATAAAAGAATGAAAAGTTCGGTGGATAAAAGTCAAATGATTTCGAATTTTGTCCTGGTCGTTAGGGTATATTAAAAAACAGATAATCTTGGATCCCTTTGAGTATAAACCTCGATCAATCAATCTATTAAGAATTTGTGTAAATACCATTCAATGCTCCACCAGGATTTTATCCAACAAACTGATGATGTATTCAAAAGGGAACTTCAATAATCGAATAATATTCCTTTATTATAAAAATATTTATCCTTTTCCCTATCCCGGAATGATGTTTGCCAATGTTGCAAACATAAAATTTAATTTTTCTACATCAAAAATCGCATGGCTTGTTGACTTTGAATGCATCTGTGTATAAAGGACCCGGTACGGTATATAGGATTTATTTCAATCGAATTCAAATAATGGGGACTACAGATTAAATATAACGTAACATCCTATTTAATAAATAGGACATGTGAGTATATGAGTACTACAAAATTTCTTCCTGATTGATCTCTGTTTACATTCGAGAGAATAGAAGGATTTTTTTCATCCTTCATATGGAATACGAATATCATATTCCCGTGTAATTTGACAGGATTTAAATAGGATACCCCCAACGTACTTATTTATATATGTAGGAGGAAAATCTATTTGAATGATATATGAATGAAAAGTATTGTAAGGATTTTTTTTTCTATATTGGAAGGCAATCCTTTTTATGAAAATTTAACAATAAAGAAAATTTGCAGCGTCAACAGAGATTTGTTTATTGATGGGAGAACATCTGGGTGGGTTTTCTGCTCTATATTTTCTATATTTTAGAGAGATGGAAAATATTCCTATGAAAAGTTAAACATTTTCTAATATTCATTTTAAATAATGGGTTTTTTTATATTTATTTTGTAATTAATTATTAAAATATTATGACATGTTGGGGTCGAACGGACGATTAACTATTCATATTTAAATGTTATTCATTTCTAGATCAGCTCCCATTAGGCTATTGTTGGGATTTATTCTTTTATTGAGATTATTAAAATTGTCTATCAAGAGATTTTATATTGGATGAATCCACCCTAACTATTAGAATTCATCTTAATGATGGTTAAAAAAAATTACCAGCAACCCTCCATTTGGAATGCATGTATGCATAAATCACCCGTCGTAATTACTCCTTTTTATAAAAGGAGTCAACAAAGTGTTATGTATTTTACATACAATGCTATTTAAACTGAAATCTGTTGTATATCCTAGAAATATTTTCTGAAAGGAATCAGGAATAATAAAACGTGTTAAATATTTACCACCATTTGAAATGGGTGGATCGATTTAATATATCGTATTGAAATATTTCATGTGAAAAATGGAAATTTATATTTTAAAAATTTCTTATTTTAACAAAAATAATTGAAATAAATTTAACAATTAAAAATCGGATGATCCACCTTATATTTTTACGGATTAAACAAAAAGAGTTATTTTTCAGATATATTTGTTCAGAATAATTCAGAAGAAAAGTATACTTCAAATCTCCGTTAGCATTAGTAGGTAGAAAATATTGTATGGATTTATGCAGCCCGATTTTAAAATTAAAAATAGAAAGGTTCGGTGCATGGAAATCTAAATGTCTTTCATATTCAAATACAAGATTCGAATGCGGCGTTTATTTCATATCTTAAGAGCTTTCTAGTATTTTTTAAAAATTCTATTCGAAATTGAACAGTTTTTTTCTTTCCTTTCTTTGAGACAATTGTTCTAAAATGTAACTTTTTGTAGTCAGACTTGGGGTTTAAAGCATTCGCATTCATTCAATTTTTCTTTACATTATTCTGTACCACTTCCATATATATTCGACACGCAGTGGTCATAAATATATCTACTTCCACTTCCGTTTAAAAATTTTTTTAAATCAATTTGATTTTGAATTCCCAAAAATTATTGTTTTTGAGAATTTTCTTGACAGGTAACATTTAACAAATTGATACAATTTATTTTGTAACGTATATGATACATCACTTCTACGAAGTACCTAAGTTTTTCAACAAATAATTCTTAATTATTTTATTTACAACATAAGTTAAGTAACATGATTTTATACCATTTCACACATCAAGTTCCATAAAATTTAATATACAATTTAAATGGCAGAAAATACTATGTTTTATATCAATATGGAAAAAAAAACATAAACAGCGGTTTTATGATCTCATATGGAAATTATGCCTATTTTCTGCAAATTATTATGATATTAAATAGAAATGGGAATATTGTGAAACTTTCTCAACGAGAAAAAAACACATCTGGTTTGGTATTTTAATGTGAAAATGTATATTTATACTACAACCATTTTCCGCTTATAAAAATTTTCATTCTCGATGACTAGAAGAGCGGAAAAGTCGATTGTATGAAAATACATTATATTCATTTACCTCTTGAAAATGATGTCAATGACTAATTCTTATAATTTGACCGAAAAATAAATTTAAAATAAAATATCAGATAATTTAATAACTAAGAATGTTACTTCGCATTGTATCGGGGTATCCCTATTTTTGGAAATGTTAATTTTAATTCTCGATATAATATATAACCCAGCAAACAATTTAATTCATCCGTAACCAACTGGGACAGTCTTATTATTTCTCATTCCTGGTAATTCCTCCGAAAAAATTTCTTTAAATAATATTGATTATAATTAAAGATTATTAAAGCAAATTGATCGAGTTTGGATTTAAAGAAAAATTATGTTTACAAATTTCGATCAAAAAAGGGTAAGAAAACTAATTGAAGATTATTAAAGAAAATCGTTGATTTTTAAAAAAATCATATCTCGCCAAAAAAATTTCCCAAAATCCATTTAGAGCAATGTTTCTCAAAGTGGGGTACGCGTACCCGGAAGGGTACGAGAAAAAATATTAAGGGTACTTCACAGAAAAGATGATTATTTCCTCAAAAAAATATGCGTTTGTTTGGTTTCTAAAACTAATTATTTTAGTTAATAATTTTATATCCATTGAATTTACATGACATTTTCAGAGGTGATCTTATTTAAAAAGCCTTTGTTTCCGAATCTTATTTTTTCAGTTTTAAAATCTATTTTCTATCCAGTTAACGGTCCATTAAAGAAATTTCAAATTCTCCAAAAACAAGCCTCAATAATCTCCAAAGCTCTTTGAAAGCTTAAAATTAAAATGTCATTTTATAAAATTTGGAATGGAATTTTTATCCGGTTCACTAAATTCTGTCATTCGAACCGGATAAAAATATGAAGTTTTCGTAAAAAGCTTTCACAAACCATATTAAGCTCAACGAAATTTTAAGTTCCAAATCTAATTATATACGTTTTAAAATCTATTATCTGTTCAAAAAACGACTGTTTAACGAAATGTACAATTTTCTATAAGAAAAGTCCGAAAAGTCCCGAAATCTCATTGAAAGCTTCAAATTAAAGTTTTATTTTTATATAAGTTGGGATCAAATTGTTATGCGATTCATTAAATTCAAATAAACTATGAAATTTTCGCAAAAAAGCTTTCTCCAACCAGTTTAACTTCAACGAAAGCTTTAAGTTCTAAACCTAATTTTGTATGCCTTAAAATCTATTTTCTTTCCCGATAAAGATACGTTAATGAAATTGCACAATTTTCCACAAAGAAAAAACTTCAAATGTATCGTAAGCTTATTGAAACTTTTAAATGAAAATTTCAATTTGATATAAATTTGAACTCAGTTTTAATCCCATTCATTAAATTTAAATGAAATTTTAAATTGTCGCAAGAAGCTCTTCCAAATCATTATAAGCTCCAAGAGAGCTTTAAGTATGGAACTTAATTTTTTACGTTTTAGAATCAATTTTCTATCCAGAAATGTCCCTTAATGAAAATTGAAATTTTCTCTTTAAAAAATTTCAAAGTCCCGAAAGCTCATCGAAAATTCATTAAAAACAGGGAGTTAGTGGGTATTCTAGTGTCACATTTTCTTCTCTAACTTCCCCCCTGGGATTTTATACAATTCAGTTTCAGAGGTATCGGAAAATGATCAATTATTTTTATAAAAATTAAACAAAATTCCCTTTCCCCTTCATCCCCCTAAATAAACCGTTTTTTTATATGCCGTTTATATTGACTGGGTTACTTAAAAATCATATAAATATCTAAAGGGTACTTTCCCGAAACAGTTTGAGAAACACTGGTTTAGAGCAAAGGTCGGCACCTTTCTAGGCTGCGAGTCAAAATGTGATTATTAAGAAGACGTTTCGGATCAGTGGTATTTTCATTTTTAAAACAGTAATTTTTGGTGAATATGATGCCCCCAAATCCTCCCCTGCTTAAATGCGGGATAAAATTATTAAAGTGGAGCAGTGGCGTGCGGTAAACGTCTCCATAAAATGTGCAGAATTTGTGTGCAGATTTTTTCGACCGGAAAAAATGTAAAAACGCAGAAAGTTACTTTAACAGTTAGGTAAAAATACTAAAATTAAATATTTCGGAATTGTTGAAATTTATCTATAAGAAAAATCAGAAATTCGTAAGAGCTCGTACCGAGAAACTGGAATATCGGACATCGCGACATTTGATCCCGATTTCCCAATTATTTTCTTCACATCCAAAAAAAACTAATGAAGCAGAAGGCTTCTAAATTCGCTGAAGAAAAATACAAAAATATCAAAACTAAACATTTCGTTCAAAAGCTCTACAAAAACTTAATAGCTCACAGAAAGCTCAATTTTCCGAGCCTTATTTTTTGCGATTTAGAATCTATTTTCTATCCAAACAACCATCTTTTATCGAAATTTGAATTTTTTCGAAAATAAAGCTTTTAAAACCCCGAAAGCTCATTGAAAGCTTAAAATTAAAATGTTATTTTGAATAATTTGGTATCGAATTTTTATCCGATTCATTGAATTTAAATGAAATGTTTAATTTTTGGCAGAAAGCTTATTCAAGCTATTAAAAGCATAATGATAGCTTTAAGTTTCGAATTCAATTTTAAACGTTTAATAATCTATTTTCTAACCAGATACGATCCTTAAACAAAATTTCACATTTTTCCAAAAGAAATGCATCAAAAATTTCGAAAGTTTTGAATCAGTTATTATTAAATAAAATAATTTGAGTTAGAAAGTTGCAGCAATAAAAATTGATTACGATTTTTGATATTTCAGGTGTGCCCTGCACCTTCTGCGCATTAGACTGCACGCCACTGAAGTAGAGATACATATGTGAAGCGTCGTGACAAAAGGGACCTTATCTTGCCAGAGTAGAATTTTCAATACAGAGCAAAACATGAGTTTAGGTCAAAATACCATGTTTTGTGTTTTGATACCAAACGCTACCCTAAATATCTCAAGATCAATTAATAAGTGAAATAACTTTAAATTTTAGCCGCTAGATAGCATAAAAATCTATTTTTCAAAACCTCTACCCAAGAAACAAAAGATACTACACTGTATTAGGCACTGGACTATTAGGCAATGCGTTAGTAAAAAAAACACTAAGAGCATTTGTGCCCCCCCCCCCCGCACTCCCCCGAAAAATTGTCAAATTTTAATCTCAATTATCTCAAAACTATCAAGATTGAACTATAAAATTCAAAACGCCGTAACTTCGCCAATTTAAGACATTTTTCAGTGATTTTTCCTGCGGTCTCTTCAGAATTTTACTCTTTAATACATATCAAATCAAATCAGGAATCAAATACTAAAATTTGACCTATGGAAAGATAAGGTCCCTTTTGTCACTTTGGGTTACTTGAAATTATCAAATGGGTCACTCGGTGATCCGCGGGTCATAGGTTGCCGACCCTTGATTTAGAGTTCCGTCATTAAGTATCCAAGAAAAAAATTTCAACCAAATCGGGGAACTTTTTATAAAATAAAATACCTAGGTAGTCATTTAAAAATTGTTGATCATAAAAGAGCAAGAAAATGAATTGCAGATTGTTAAAAAAAATCATGGAATTTTTAAAAATTCATAACTCGCTTATAAATTTTTTTTTAACGAAATCCTGAAATTAGTTTTTTGTATAGCTTAGCGAATATCCAGGTACAAAATTTCAACCAAAACGGACGAGTTTTTATTTAAAAAAAATTCTTTTTACAAATTTCGATCAAGAAATGGCAAGAAAACTATCGCGTATTTTTAAAAAAAAAATCATATCTCGCCAAGAAATCTTTTTTTCCAAATCCTAAAATTATTGTTTTTAGTTTACGTCGTTAAGTACCCAGGAAAATTTTAGCCAAATCGAGCTACTTTTTTTTGAAAAACAATCCATTTAAAAATGTTTGATCATAAAAAAGCAAGAAAATGAGTTGATGATTTTGTTAAAGAAAATCATAGATTTTTTAAAAATTCATAACTCACTTCCAAATTTTTTTTTTATGAAATCCTGAAATTGGATTTTAGTTTACCTTATTAGGTATTTAGGAAAAAAATTTCAGCCAAATCGGGTGAAATTTAGAAGAAAAAAATTCCATTTCCATTGAAGGGTTTAAATGAAAATTATTTATTTTTAAAAAGCTCATAAATCGTCTAAAAAATTTTTTTTTCCAAAACCAGGATATTGCTTTTTAGTTTACCTCATAATGTATTTAGGAAAAAAAATTCAGCCAAATCGAGCGAATTTTTTTTAAGGAAAAATTCCATTTAAAAATTTTGATCAAGAAAATTAACTGAATGAAAAGCATGGATTTTTTAAAAACTCATAATTCGCTCAGGAAAATTTTTCTTCAAAATTTTGAAAATGATATTTAGTTTACCTCATATTGCAGTCAAGAAAAATTTACAGGGTGACTCAAAATGTCATTTAGAAAAGGTCATTTAATTAATTTATTTACACTACCCATTTACACTTCTTGCCTGAGTTTATGGCTTCATTTTATTTTCTATGACTTTGGAAATTTTCATCTAATCAGGCGGATAGTTTGATAAAAACCAGAAAATTTCTTGAAAATTTTAATATCAAATTTAGAGGAAATTCTGATTTTTTAAAAAATCTTTTTAAAAATCGAAAAAACTTCTCTGCCTTTAACCCGATTTTTTTTCTGAATTTTCTGACGGAATTTCCTCGATATTCAAATTTGTCCGACAATTATGCGAAATTTTTACTTCATTATTCGGAATTTTTTCATATTTCCGACAGTTTAGTAAGTTAACCTGAAAATTCATTAAAATCGAGATATGTTATACAAAATTAAAAATTCGACGATAATTTGGAAAGAAAGTGTTTATTAAAATTTTATTTTTGTCCATCAACATCAACCATCAAAGCATCTATCTGCATCATTAAATTTTTTCTTACCGAACAAAATTTTTGAGAAAGTCCGGTAGGAGGGGACTATTACCTAAAACTAAAGTTTAATTTTTTTACATTAAAATTTAATAATTTATTTTTTTTAGATGAATTTTCATATATAAAACATCCCCTAGGGCCTAGGAGATAATTTTCCTATTGGACGGTAATAATATCGTGATTTAATATTGGTTGGGTATATTTTTAAGTAATACGATATAAAACACGATATACTTAAAATGAAGCCGATAAATTAGTTGTGACTATGTAAAACATGGAAATAATTTTCCACAATATTTAAGTAATTTTTACTTAACATTTTCTAATTTCTACCCGGATTATAATGCTGGTTTTTTCCTTCCATATCCATTAGTTTACATAGGGATTAAAAACAAGACCCCCTGATTATATTTAATAGATATATCAAATATCAATATATACTCGAAACAAAGTAGACATTTCCTACCCTCAAATATTAATTCTAAATATTTGTAAATAAAATACTAAATATTTATTCTCAGAGAGCTTAATTTACTAATTACAAAACTACTTTTTTATAATTATTCTCGATAAAAAACTTACAAAATACAATAATTGACAGCCAATCAAAAATAGAAAATTAATTAAAAAACAATCCATTTAGCAGAGAAAATGTGTGTAGATAAATAGAAAAATTGTATTTCTTATCAGTGCGTTTTAAATTTTATTTTTAAAACAACTTCTCTTATCAGCAATATAATAAAAAACTCGTTTACCTCTAATTACGAAATTATGGGGTTTTCTTATTGATAAAAATCAATTTTTTTTATGTCAATATATCGGTTAGAGGAATTTCTTTTAATTTGTAAGTATTTTATGATTTTATGATTTTTAAAATAATCATCAATAAAATTAAGAGACGTTTAACTTAAATGGTAGGTAATATTTATGTGAACTTAATTTTTAATTGATTGATTTTTTCGTGCTGTACGAAGTGTAAGAATATACTCTAGTATATTACCTATAGTATTACAAGCAATTATTTACACTTATTTTATATCTTCATCATAATTTAAATTTTAAAGATTCAATAAATTATATTGCATCCCAAACAATTTAAATGAATCTTCTTTACGTTATTCTATTAGAAGGAAAAAAATTCTTTTAATATAATAGACAAATTACTGTGATTGATGTTTACAACCATTAAATTATATTAGAAATTAGAGCTATTAAAAGGGATTTATTCCCATTGATTTGTGTAATATATAGGGCTGCCCTTTTTATTTGATGATTAAATAATTTTAATCGATATGATCAGAGACGTTCTGATTTAGCAAACCTAATACTAGTTTTATGACCCTTCATATACATATATATCAGAATATCAGTTTTATTAATTAATATGATGGATAATAAACCAGCATAAATTTATTTAATGGATTAGAAATCAGTTTATTTATTAATTAAACAAAGAATTAATATTATCATAAATAAAAATTAGGTACATTGAAAAATATTCAATTCTTATTGAAATGTTGACCCCTATATTGAAGACCGATAATTCTACATAATGGCTGGTAGTATATAAAATTAAATAAATAATTAAAATAATTATTGTTCGCATTTATTATTATGCGAATCTCAGGTATAGGTATTAAGTGCCATCAGTCTGCGACTACATAAAAATTATCCTATTTAAATTATAAATATAGGGAAGATAGGATGAGGATGGGATCTCATTTTGCACGCAAAAATATAATTGAAAAGATATAAAATAAAAGTCATATAAGGTTCGCAATGGTAAAGTGTTCTATTCGAGTCAGTAACAATTAAATGTGAAAATTTGCTGAGTGGTAGCCCACTTTAACTAGAATATCCTTAATAGGTATATACCATAAATTCATCCTCGTTTATGAATTGTAATGTCTCACCAGTGAAAAACTGGTGGAAAATAAGTTAGAAACATTAACAATCATAATGAAAATATACCACACTCTTCCACTGATAGTATGATAAATATAATGAACAATTTTCATGTTTTGATATCCCATTGATATCACATATATACGAAATATGAATGAAAAATGTGACGACATTGCCGGCATGTAATACAAAATCCAATGTATATACGATACATGTACGATACCCCAAGTTTATGATATGGACCACTACATATTGTGAAGAAAAATCTCATCTCACACATAAGGTTGGAAAGACAAACCGAACTGTGAAATGTTATGTATATGTTTTTCTGACGGGGACTGGTAAAACCTTTCTAATTTTTCACTCCTTTTTGATCAAAATTTTGAAATCGAATTTTTTATTAACAAAAAATCGATCGATTTGGTTGAAAGATCTTTCCTAAATAGTTGACGAAGTAAACTAAAAACTAATTTCAGGATTTTGAAAAAAAAAAATTTTTTTTACGAGTTATTAATTTTTTAAAAATTCATAATTTTCATTTAAGTTCTTCAATAATTTCTTGCTTTTTTGAGACCAAAAATTATTTTTTTAAAGAAAATTGACTCAATTTGGCTAAAAGTTTATTTTCTGAATACTCGGTGAGGTAAACGAAAAATTAAATTCAGGATTTTGGAAAAAGATTTTTTTAACGAATTAAAAGCTTTTAAAAAAATTCAAAATTAACGTTAAAGCTTAAACAATCTCTAGTTAATTTTCGTGTCCTTTTTTGATTAAATAATTTTTTTTTAATTTAAAGTCACTCGATTTGGCCGAACATTTTATTAAATTTGAATTCTAATTTTAATTTCAGGTGGTACCTTTTCTAAGGTATTTTGTTCTGGCCTTAAAAATCACTTAAACATGATCTTTTCTTACAATCATTTTCTTTGCGTCTTTGGGATTTCTTTTCTTTGGGATTTCCCGATAATTTCCTGTGGGCCAAACAAAATGTAATGATGAAAAATGTTTATAAAGTAGTTAAGGAAATATACAAAAATATCAAAATTGTATTTTTCGTACAAAATCTCTTTTAAAACTTAAAAGCTCGCAGAAAGCTTTATTTCCCGAACATAATTTTATACGTATCAAAATCTATTTTCTGTCCGGTTAACGGCCTCTTAATAAAATTTGAAATTTTCCTAAAAATTGCTTCAAAAATCTCGAAAGCTCAGTGAAAGCTTAAAATAAAAATTTCATTTTAATAAATTTGGAATCTAATTTCGATCTAATTCATTAAACTTAAATGAAATATGAAAATTCGCCAAAAAGCTTTCCTTAATTATTAAAAGCTTAAAGAAAGCTCAAAGTATCGAACTAAGTTTTGACATTTTAAAATCTATTCTCTATCCAGATAACGGTCCGGTAACAAAATTTTAAATTTTCCCAAAAATAGTTCAAAAATCTAGAAAGCTCAATGAAAGCTTAAAATTCAAATTTAATTTTAATAAATTTCGAATCTAATTTTTATCTGATTAAACGAATTTAAATGAAATATGACAATTATGCCAAAACCTTTCCTTAACTATTAAAAGCTCAAAGAAAGCTCTAAGTATCGATCTTAGTTTCGGGCATTTTAAAATCTATTTTCTATCCAGATAACTTACTAACAATATTTCAAATTTTCTCAAAAAAAAACTTTGAAAATTTCGAAACAATCTACTTAATTAAGAGCTTATAATTAAAATTTAATTGTATGCAATTTGGAATCTGATTTTTATCTTTAGATTTTTCAAACTTTTCGCAAATTATCAATGTCCAACATTTTCTAATATTTTCCGACCATCTCCAACATTTCCTAAAATATGTGGGCCTATTTTCCAGACCCTATCCGCGACAGTCCGTAGTCTCGTCGATTTTACTCAAATTCCTTGGGAGTTATTCGACTTTTCCAGATTTTTTTGCCGACATTTTTCTGTCTACATTTTTCCCGGGCTTTTTATATTTTTACTCGGAATTTCTGCGACATTTTGCCAAGATTTTTCCGAAGCTTTTGAGGTTACCAAACGTAACAAGGGAGGGACATCTACTTCAGGAACAAACCACATTTACCCCACCGACATTTCCCAATATTTTACCAACAATTTTTTAACTTTTTCTATTTTTAATCCTGACTTTTCCCGATTTTTTCTAACGTGTTTCTAAGAATACGTCTCTTTTCGACGCATTCCTCGATATAAAGTTTAAACGGTTTGTTTTTGATTTTAACGAAAATCTCCCCGATTTGACTAAATTTACCTAACTTCTGTTTTTAGTTTTTCGACATATTCTCGACTGTATCCGAACTTGATCGATTTTTTAGAATTTTTTCAAAATTTCCACCAGTTTTTACGGCGAGTATGCGAATGAAAAATTGATCAATATTTTTATAAGCTTCATGAAGTCACATAAATTTGATAAAATATCTTGATTTTTTGACTTTTCGGATTTTCAATACAAATTTTCGATTTTAAGAGTTATGAGAAACTAATGTACCATAAGTCACGGTTATGGGAAGGCAAATCAATTCTTTAGTTAAAGATGTTGGGGGTCAGAGCCCAATTCTTGATGAGCTAACCATTTGAAGGATTTTGGAAAAAAAAATTTTTGAGCGAGTTACGCGCTTTTAAAAAAAAGCATTATTTTCTTTAACAACCTCAGTTCATTTTCTTTCAGTTCAGCCCTTTTTTGATCATCATTTTTAAATGGAATTTAAAAAAAATTAAAAAATCGCTCGATTTGGATGAAATATTTTTCCTGAATAGTTCATGAGGTAAACTAAAAACTATAATTTCGGGATTAAAAAAGTTTGGATTTTCCAGTAATATTTTAAATTAATTGAAGGCATTGTATCATAACTTTTAAGTAAAATCGAAAAATGACCGGATGCTAGATTTTATTTTCATTAGAAATCTATGCCACATCTTTCTTACTTCTAGAGTTTTTCCGGGAAAAATCATTTTCGATTTTTAAATTTATGACAAAGTTACATTGACCATAAAATCAATTTTATTTTTTTTTAATTTTCCGATCAATTTTTTTTCTAATTTTTAAAATTTTTAACAGACAGGTTCCCCCTGTACGCAGTATATTATAATGTTACCCTTCATCATTTTCAATATGATTTGGATTGCATCCTTATATTCACTCGTCATACAATGACGATGAGTTTTCATACTACGGTACCTACATCAAAATTCAGCATTCATTTGTACGATACAAGTAATACCATTACTAAGTATATAGTAAAAGTGATACCTCCATCCATCCATCCAATAAATTCAAACATCAGAAAGATTAAAAACAAGCGGTTGGGCTTACAATTCATGGAACAGAAATGCATTAAAAATAGTTGCTGTTTAACGTTCGAGTCGTACGAATGATACCGGTATTTTGGTATTTTTTTTTTATGTTAAAACCCGATTTTTTTAAAACGAAAATTTTATGTTTTTGTTATTAAGTATAACCGAAGCGATCGGTTATCAGTTTACCGATTAATTAATTAAATGGTTTTGCATATAACGTATTTTTATAGTAAAAATAAATTGTACGTTAGTTGTTGTAATTACGAAAAAGCGGTTACCGCAATTAGTTATATTATTTAAATCAAAGTTCTCTCTATCTTTCTATTTGCATACGGAATGTTTATAAATATAAATATGTAAATTTGTATTTATCTTAATTTATTGATCTGATCATTTCGTAAAAGTATTTTTTTTCTCCTTTTTTTTTTAATATTAAAAAGAAAAGAAAATCAAATGTTTACTTAAACTGTTAAACTTACACACGATTAATGGATTAACTCAAATAAATCAATTTGGATTTTTATTTTATGATTTCCGAAAGGTAAGAAAAAAAAATATAAAAGAGGCTCCAAATAAGAAAAAAAATAATTAACTAATGAAATTCCAAAAATTCTAAACAATTAGTATATTAGTCGGAAAGTAGTATATATTTGGGATATTAGGGAATATACTCGTATTTAAACATTCCAATCTTACTGTTACTGCATTTTTTTTTCTGAATTTAATAGAAATTAATGATGATCGGGTATGGGGACGTTAAGCCGTATAAATTTGGAAAAGGCACATGTGCAACGTACCATGTGTACATAAATTACATTTTCCACATTATATGCAATGTAAACAAAAACCATCAAAATGTAAATAAATTTGTATTTTCTTTTTAATTTTATAAAAAAGTTTTTTTTTCAATTTTTGTAGTCAATTGAAAAGTTGGCATTTGATATGAAAATTTGAATGTACAATTTATTGTACAAATAGACAAAGATTTAGATATGGGGAGTTGAAGGTACCCGGTATATGTAATGGATTTACTGGTAGTGCCGGCAGACAGTAGTTTTATTTGTTGGCTTTCTGATTATTTTAAGTCTAGCTGAATGCATTCTAAAAATTGGCGTCATTTTAGATATATAATTTCTAGGAAAATATGGTGTTTATTGGATCGGACTGATCCTCTTGTCAATTATATTTAAATTATATTATTCAAACCCTTTCTCATGCTATTGAGTCTAACTTTATTTTCAGACGCCGTATTGAAATATTTCACCTCAACCGAGAAGTTCGTTAGGAACGAGGGTATTTTGTATGAGCGCAGGGGGAACCTATCTACAAATCCCCATCCGACAACGGTCGAAATATTAAATGACTAGAAGAATCCGTATGCTGGTATAACGAAAAATTTCATATTTATTTGTAAATAATTTTTTTTTTTAATTTGATTAAAATAAAAATATTTTAAGAAAAACCAAATAAATTGTTTACTAAATATTAAATCCAAAATATCTCAAATATCTGTCATCAAATTACCGATCGCTAGAAACATTAATTTTGGATCCCAAAAAAATCCAAAAATTCATTTTGGCCACAGAAATTAAACATTGAATAAAAATCATACGAAATTTTATTAATTTATCAAAATTTTATGAAATTTTTGAATTTTTATAAATTTCCGACTTTGATCTAATTTTATTTTTTTAACTTTTTTTCAATCAAGTAATATCTCTCTCAAATTAATTTGATCTAAAAAATCCTGTTTCAGTTGGATCATTTCTAATAAATACAGAATTTCCCAAAAATTTTCTTCGGGAGGGGGAAAATCTAATAATGCAGAATTGTTAACAAATAAATAAGGAATGAAAATAATTTCCAAAAATTTGGAAAAAGTCAACCCCTGAATTTTGGTGGGGGGCTAAAGTGGAACGTCACTAATAAATTACCAATTTTAGAAATAAAATTCATATATTCCAGGTTAATTTTAGATTTCAAAATTTCAATTAAGATTCAATTAAGGGATGATTTAATACATAATTTATTAAAAACAGTGGCGTACAGTCTGATGCGCAGAAGGCGCAGAGCACACCTGAAATATCTATGATACAAAATTGTTTGAAAAAAAGCCATTTTTGAGCTTGTATTGGATTGAAGAAGCAATTAGCGAAAATTTCATATTTTATCTATTAATGAATCGGATAAAAATTAGATTCCAAATTATATAAGATTACATTTTAATTTTAAGCTTTCAATGAGTTTTCGAGAATCTTAATGCTTAATTTTGGAAAAAGTTGAAATTTTGATAAATCACCGTTATCTGAGTGGAGAATATATTTTTTAAAATGAAAAAAAAAATTGTTTGAAACTAAGAGCTTTCGTCGAGCTTTAAGAGTTTGGATAAGCTTTATACAAAAATTTCATATTTCGTTTAAATTTAATTTAATTCAATTACAAATAATATAAAAAAATATTTTAATTTTAAGCTTTCAGTAAACTTTCGAAATTTGTAAACCTTTAAAAAGTCGTTATTTCGGAAGAAAATAGATTTTAAAACGTTCGAAAAAAAAACTCTCTGGGAGCTTTTAAATTTTCCGGAGCTTTCGTACGAAAAGTTCAATTTTGATATTTTTGTATTTTTTCTCCACTAATTAATAAACTTTTTACATCATTAAATTTTTTGGGATCCGAAGAAAATTTTCGGGCAATCCCTATTAAATGTAGCGATGTCCGATATTCAAATTTCTCGGTGCAAACTTTCGACTTTTCCGAAATATTTAATTTTTGTATTTTTACATAACTGTTAAAGCAAATTTGCGCACTTTTAACATTTTGTCATGGGGTCAACAAATTCAGCACACCTTATGGAGATGTTGACCGCACGCCACTGTTTAAAAAAGCATCAAAAATTAACAAATAAGCTTCTTGTTACAAAATCTTCGATTTGTTTGTAATTTTTATTCTCCTCCGGATCATTTTTAATGAATTTATTCTGAAGACTTGAATTTAATTTAAATTTAAATTTCATGAAATTACATAAATGGATCCCGAAATTTCCGGGATTAGATATTTCTTGTATTTTTCTAAGTTTGGATGATTTTTGTTTGGGTTTTCTCACCAAACAGTAAATTAAAATCCAGGATTGACCTAGTGAGCTTATGCATGTCCAAAGAAATGTCTTGATTGTGTAGCAGTTTCACAAAAATGATCTGGAATTTTTCAAAATTGTAAATTCTGAATGAGATCTCATTAGAAAATGAAATTCAGAACTGATCTCGCTTTTATTGGTACGATGATGGGGCAATTATTCCGAAATTTTCAAAAATATGGAAAAATAATTGCTGACTTTAAATTTCCTCCAATCTATTTCCAAATTTTATTAAGTAGAAAATATCTATAGGAAAATTTTTTGGAACTTTTTGCAGAACCTTTCTGGGATTTTTTTTAATTAAAAAATCTGTTTTCTTCTCTAAACCTACATTTTACTAATTGTATGCAATTTTTTTAAAAATATATTCTGAATGAAAATTTTTCAAAATGGGAAATTAATTTCAGACAGATTATTTTCGATGAGAATTGTATTTATATGAAAATTATCTCTTGTATTGATGGGATATTTTTAATTTTCTTGAGATATTTTTTTTTTGAAATTTCTCGTCATAAAGAAGAGGGATACTCTAGAAGATAATTTAATTGGGATATTTAAAAAATAATTTTTGAAAAAGTTTTTTTGGGTAAAAATATGAGATTCTGAATATTTATGATTTAAAATATTTAATTGATTATTTCTCCCAATTTTGACAAAATCCAGATAAAATATCGCTTATGAGTATAATAATAATCAACAAGAGAAATATCCTACTCATATTGCGACATTTTAATTAATTTAATTGTTGGTTTATGTATTTCTGTAGATAAAGAATAAAATTACAGGAAGTCCCTGATATTAGAAACGACCAAAATTTAATAATCGCCACATTAACTTTCGCTTATTTCGCATCGAAAAGCAATAGTTTCCTCTACATAGATATATTTGTCTCTATAGATACATTTCTCATTGAGAAATTATATGTCAGATTTATTTTCGTGAATGGATATAAATTTTTAATTCCGCTGTTAAAAAATAGAATAAATGTTCGGAAGACTAAATAAAAAAATAAAAAAAATATATCAAGATAGCTCGATGATATGTGCCATAGGGAATAAATCTTAGAATGGATTTGCCTCATTTCGCAGCAACAGCGTTTTATCACAAATAAAAATCCCGACCCATCTCTCAACGCGTATGTTATAATTTTTCCGTTTCTGAATTGAGAAAAAAAAATCGAATGAGATTATGAATGCAGATTTTTCCCCATTTTTTTTTTATCATTTTAATTTTGTTTCTAATTTTTTTTTATTTCTTACATTTCATTGGATAGCTTCTGGCACGCAATATAAATTTAATTTTAAATAAATGAAGAAAAACGAAACGATTGAAATAAATTTATTTTTTCTTTATTTCTTCCGTTTTTTTTCTCTTTATTATTATTTTTCTTGAAATGAGAAGTGACTTCTATTTAACAAGTTTAAATTACTGCATTCCAGATTGTAATTTGAATGAAATTGATGAAATGGTTGATGGAAACATATGTGGTATAAAATACCGACCCTCCCATCCATATCTCGACTAATTGGTTTTGGAAAATTGCAATAATTATAGGTTCTTTAACTAGAGTACTGAAATTTAGCATTGTTATTCGATCCTTATAAAAATTCTGACACATTTCTTAAGGAATTTTTGAATAATTAAATTAAAAAACTGAGCAAATATAATTTTCAAGGAAACTAAATTAGATATCATTTAATTATTTTACCCTTTTCTACTAAAAATTTTTAAATTGATTTTTTTTTTAAAAAAAATTCAAATTGCTCAAAAAATTAATTTCGGGATTTTGGAAAAAAAAATTTCCTGAGCGAGAAAAATTTTTTTTTAAAAATTCACTATTTTTAATAAATCGTTCAGATAATTTTCTTCCTCTTTATTGATCAAACATTTTCGAATTAATTTTTTTTTTCAAAAACTAGCTCGATTTGATTGAAAGTTTTTTTTTCAGGATTTCAGGATTTTGTAAAAAACAAAATTTCCTAGAGATATGATTTTTTGAAAAATACATAATTTTCTTTAATCACTTCACTAAGTTTTGTTGCCATTTTTGGTCAAAATTTGTAAAAAGAATTTTTTTACAAAAAAAAAGCTCTCTCGATTTGATTAAAAAAATTTTCGTGGATACTCGATTAGTTGAACTAGAGGATTTTCGGAAAAAAAAATTTCTGAGCGAATTATGATTTTTTTTAAAAAATAATTTTTTTTTTTTTGTGATAAAAAATTTTTAATGGATTTCTTTGTCAAAAGAAAGTCGCTCGATTTGTTTGAAATTTTTTTCCTGGATACTCAATGAGGTAAACTAAAAACTAATTTGAGGATTTAGTAAAAAAAAAAATTTCTTGGCGAGATATGATTTTTTAAAAACTTCATGATTGATTGTTATCATTTTTGGATCAAAATTTGTAAAAAGGATTTTTTGATAAAAAAAAAACTCGCTCGATTTGGTTGAATTTTGTTTAATAATATTCAATTAATTGTCTTACTCTTTTGTGATAAAGCTGTGTACGTGAATATCAGAATCAACGATTTAATCAATTATTTGAACCGAATTTTTCTGTTCAAGTAATCAGACATTAGATTGATTGATTTTGAAAATCAAAATTCCCTAGAGAAAATGAACTGATACGGCAGACAGGAGGGATCGTGAATTTTAAATTATTTTACGTGAATTTTTTATTATTGTATTTATAATTTTTAAAAAAATTTTACGAAATTAGAACAATTTCCCTAGAAAGAAAAAGATAATTTTTCAAAAAATATTTCTGATAATTTAATAGTTTGGATCGATAATTTTGATTAAAATTTACCCAAAATCCTACTTTTTCAAGAAAATTTTCCAAGTTTCATAAAAATCGTCAAAATGTCACCGAAATTTCACGAAATTTTAAAAACTATATTTTTACTCCTTCGAGCCGTAAGACTTCGAGATTTACTAATTAGTTTTTCATAATTTTTTTTTTTTTAAATAGAAATTTTGTTCAAAATTAATTACTTGAATGGAGGGCAGGAAGCAATATGTATAAAATTATATCTCAAACTTAAAGCTTTCCTTGAGTTTTCGATTTCTTACAGGACTTTTTCGGCGAAAATTTCAAATTTAATTTAATTTTAATAAATCGGAAAAGAATTACATTTCGAAATGAATGAAACGAAATTTTAATTAAAAGCTTTATTCGATTAGAAGTAGAATCATTCAGGAGCCGCAAGTTCCCGTAAAAAAATCTTGTAAATTGCGAAATGATTAGGAAAAATTGAAAATAAATTGTAGAAATTCGAAATAGTCCGAAAAGCCGGAAAAGAAGAGGAAAAAGATGATAGGAAACCCGGAAAAAATTATGTTAAAACTTTTGCCTTGCTCTTCTTTTAAATTGATGTTTCTTAAAAGAAAGTCGCTCGATTTTTTTGAAATTTTTTCCCTGGATATTTAACAATGTAAACTAAAAACTAATTTCAGGTTTTTCTCGAAAAAAAAATTTTCAAGACGAGAAATGATTTTTAAAAATCCATGATTTCCAAAAATAATCTTGAATTAATTTTCTTGCTATTTTTTGATCAAAAATTTTTAAATGGATATTTTTTCAATAAAAGCTTACTCGATTTGGTTGAAATTTTTACCCTGGATACTTAACGAGGTAAACTAAAAACTTATTTCAGGATTTTCGAAAAAAAAATTTCTTGACGATACTTTAAAAAATTCATGAATGATTGTTGCCGTTTTTGGTCAAAATTTGTAAGTGAGTTTTTTTAACAAAAAAACCTTACTAGATTTGGTTAAAAAATTTTTCCTGGATATTCGATAAGTTGAAGTAAAAATGAATTTCAGGATTTTCGGTAAAAAAAAATTTTTGAGCGAATTATGATTATTTAAAAAATTCAATCTTGCTCTCTTGTGATGAAAAATTTTTTTATGAATATTTTTCTATAAAAAACTCGCTCGATTTGGTTCAAATTTTTTTCGAAGATCCTGGATAAGTTAAACTGAAAACTAATTTCAGGATTTTGGGAAAAAAAATTTTTTGATCGAGATATGAAAAAATGTCTGAGCCACCTGAATAATCGAAAAAATTTTTATTACGAAAAAGAATTTATTCATAAATTTAAAATAAAACAAATTTCTTTATTATTTCTTCAATTAAAACTGATAATGAGTCAGTTTCGTAAGTAGTATTATAAAGTATTTCTAATCTTATCAATAATTGTGGTAATAGACTAGACACCTTTCCGGCGCCTATCTATTATAAAATCAATTATTTATAGTTCTCTACAATTGATCGATTTTTAGGACTGAAAAATGGGAAAACGGCAATGATCTTAATGTTTCGATTATTTTGAGAACAGTAGGAATTTTACTAATAATTACTTTCCAATGATTATTTATATTTCTAAGCGTTCAATTTAATTCAAAGGTAAACGGAACTTAAAACATGTAATAAGTACGAGACATAGAAATGTGTAATTATAATAGGCATACGAATGAGTATATCCTACATTTCTTTTACTTGAGATGGGAGGTTTTCACATCAAACAAAAAAGAAATTTTCCAACATTGAAAGAAAAGTCTGTGTTAATTGAAAATGTTCCCTTCGATGAAGAAAAAAAAAATCCTAAAAATTAAAAATAATTTATGCCTTTTCCTCCTTATGCCCGAGTATTTCGCTGTGTCGCTATACCAGAAATTCTCATCAACGAGAAGAGCACTTAACATATTTTCCGCAACCACTACAGTGTTACCAGAAAAACTATTATGAATGGTAAAGTATAATTAAAAAAAGGGTTATTTTCTGTTCTTTGGATTACTAAAGAATAACTACTTAAGATTAAAATTAGAAAAATAGTTGGAACTGGAATTTTATTTAAGATATTTTGCAACTTCTTTAGATTATGTAAAGTACATCGAAGAAAATTATTTATAATAACAGAACACTTATGGGATGTAAGATGTTTTGTCTTGCTTATCGTTGTTAAGAATTAACATTTCAATATCAAAAGATGAATTTTTATCTGGGAAAGAAAGGCATTTAATAAAAATATCGATGGCTTGGATTAAAAAACATGCATTTCTGATATATTTTATGTTCAGGATATGTATACCATCGATATCATAATCCAAGACATAATATACAAAGTTGTTATATTTAGATTATAATAACAGCTCATTAAGTGGCGATGTAGGAAAAAAAAGACAGACATCATCACTTTATTTATGCATAATCATATCAATTTCATTTAGTTTTTTTTATTAATACTGGAAATATGACCCTTGACATTGGCAGATCAATTTGTGCATATTAAACTGCAAATAATGATACATAAGAAAATTTCTGAAATAAAATATATGAGGTCTACTTTCCATAGGAATACTGATATTCGTAGTTACTCATCCATTCAATATGTGAATAGGAATTATTTCATAATTTATAGAACAGAAGAAAATTCATGCTTCAATTAAAAGTAGAAAAATATAAAATAAATTATAGCTTTTTAGTACAGGCAACGTATATTTTATTAAGTAAATATTTAATATCAAAAGATATGCGTGAGATGATTCAAAATGGTTTAAATTGCATCCCAAACTATCGCATTAAATTTTAAATAGAACTAATAATTATGTAGAAATATTAATGATCTTTCATCCATATTCATATCCATATCTCTGGGTATATGATAATTAAGTTGTGTGTGAATTTGAATATCTCAAACATAATTGGAATAATTTTTTTCTTCTCGCTCTCCTCAATTATTTATGACGATAATAATTATTATGCCGAACATGCATCATCTCCGGTGCAACGCAACCTCTTCCATGCAATAATTTTTATTTAATATGCTGCCTTATGACCCGTCACGGAGTGAATGTTTCTTCTTAATTTCGCCTTTTTATTACACTTAATTAGTATTCATTTCACCAGACTAATGTTATATTTATTGGACTTTTTTCGATCGTAAATTACATTTTTTTTTTAATGTTTATGAGACGATTTGCATATTCAAATAAATATTATCGTTGAAAGAATTTCTAAATAATATTTGATATGTCGCGGGGGGAATTAATATGGGAATTGCAATATCTAACTGCATATAAGCCAGTTCATGAATATATTTGAATAAAACTTATCCTCGAGAAATAATTTTAATTCATTTTCCAAACAGTTCCGAACAAAATTCGGTACAGCGGAAAATTTTATTCGGGAATCGGAAAATCTGATTATGGGAAATTAAACTTAAGGGTACAGGTAGAAAATTGTAAAACAAACTCTTTCAAAAAATTAACCCCCTGATTTTATTGGGGTTGGTATAAAACACATTTAAGGAAAAAGCTAATTTTTAATTTTAAAATTTCAAAATCGAATCAGATAAGAAATTATTAGAGGGCTCGATCAATCAATAAGATCTAAAGGGGGTAAGATTTTCTTTTCCGAACCACTGGATAAATCTTGTTCACAAGAATTTTTTAGAGTTTGTTCTATCGGTACCTTAATTGTGAGGGGTCCGTGTAAAAGCGCCTTGTAAAAATAGTAAATTGGAACGATTAAGGTTCGAATTTGTAAGGAAAATATTTTTCAAAAATGTTCTAATCTAATGATGACAAATCATTTCTAAGTAATTTCCGAAGAGTTTTTATTAAGAAATTTTTTTTGAAAAAATCATCCGTTTTGATATTTATTTAATTTTGACCAAAAAATTGAATCAAAATTTCGATTTTAATGAATTTTCCTGAGACTCTTTTAGATATATTAATTTTCCGGAAAATGTTGTCGACGAACCGGAAAATATGATTATAGAAAAATAAACGTAAAGCTTTAGTGGGTAGATTCTAGAACAAGCTTTTTTAAAAAATTGTCCTCTTGATTTTAGGGGGGTCCTCTAATCCCTAAGTCTACCATTTCTTTGTAGATAAGATAACCCAATTGGATTTATTAGCTAAATTCCCGAAGCTTGGTACAGATATTCCTAATAAACCGTACAATTCGATCCCCGTCTAAATTTTTAATTACTTTCTTGAAATACTTTTAAGTGAGCTTTAAGTTTAGGATATAATTTTATTGATTATGAATGCTGTCTTTATGCTTTTAACTAAATTTGAATAAAATATGCTCTGGTTAAAACTTAAAAGCTTAAAGAAAGCTTTAAATTTAGGTAATCATTTTATTCGTATTGAAATCTATTTTCTATCCAAATAATTTATCTGCAAAGAAATCAAAAAAATTTTCTCGAGAACTCTATAAAAAGCTTCAAAGCTCACCGGAAGCTTTTAATTAAAGTATAATTGTATACGATTTGAAACCTAATTTTGGCCTTATTAATAAATTTTAATAAAATAAAATAAAAACTCTAAAAAATCCTAACAGCGAATAGAAAGCTTTAAGTTTAGGATTTAATTTCAGATGTATTGATATCTATTTTCTATCCATATAAATTTTCTTCAAATAAATTGAAAGTTGTCACTCTAAAACTCTATAAAAAGCTCCAAAGCTCACCGAAAGCTTTTAATTAAAATATAATTTTATAACTTTTGAAACATTCTTTTATCCCAATTAATAAATTTGAATCAAATTTAAAATTTCGGTACAAAAGCTTCCTCGAGAACTAGAAAGTTTAAAGAAAGCTTTAAGATCAGGATATAATTATATAAATTTTGAAATTTTTTTCCATCGAATTAACATGCCCACAAAGAAATTTTAAAAATTTCCAAAAATCTAACTACAAAAATTCACTTGTAACCAATAAATTCTCTCAATTTTTGATCAAGATTTTTTTGGAAAAAAAAATTCAAAAAATTGATAATCAAATTACCCCAATTTATTTTAAAATAATTAACAAAGAGAATTTATTAAGAATTTTTTTTGAAAATTTAGTCTTTTTCTGGAGAAAAAATTAATTGTTTTTTTTTTTTAATAAAAATCCATGCAAATTTTCGATTTTAATAAATTTTTCAAAAAATTTTCAGAAAATTGAATAACGGAAAATTTATCTTAAGGATACAGTTAAGGAATTATGGAATAAACTTAACCAAAAAATGAGTCCTCTGATTTTATAGGGGTCGATTCAAGAGTAAACTAGAACGGACAGTTTTTAGGAAAACGGATATAATTTTCTGGGAAATTTAAAATATTAAAATCCCGAAATGGAATCAAATAAGGGATAACTTTGGGTGATATATGGATACCTTAAGATCAGGGGGTCCATACTCAATGTATATTTTTAAAATCCCATCAAAACTTGACTTGTAAAAAATCAATAAATTGACCGGATTTTTTTCAAAAATTATTTTTTCAAAAAAAAATTTACAAAAATAGAAAAATAATAAATAAAAAAATTTCGTTAAGAAAAATTAATCCTCTGATTTTATAGGCGTCGATACAGGAGTTAACGGACACATTTCAGCGAAACGGTTATAATTTCACGGAACATTTTAAATTTTAAAATTTCAATCTTGATCCATTTAAGGGATGACTTAAGTAATTAAATTATAAGAAAATATTAGACGTTGCTATACAAGCTATATTTTTACCATGACATCAAAAATCGATAAAAAATTAATTTCTTTCCAACCTTCATATAGGCCATCTATCATATAAAAAGGGTCCACGGAAATAACCATCCAAATATTGAACTTGAATTGTGTACTTTCCGTGAACCTTTCCCACATATTTATAATTCATAAGGGATAATTATATATTTTGTAATTTAATCACCCGTTTAAAGAAATAATTTAATTTTCCCATCGATCCATATTAAAATTACGAAGGAAGCCCTTCAATTAAAACAAAACTCGTGTATTAAGTCTTGTTTACATAGTGTCACCCACAATATTAATCTTTGAAATACAAATTTTTCGAAATGCTTGAATGCAAATATACCTAATGTCTCGTATGACATTTATACTAATTGGGTGCATTCAAAACATATTAAAGATTAAATATATAACATTCACTGTATGAACGTATTTGGTAAAATTAATTTGTTCGTATTTTTTATTTATGGTAATTATAAATATTATAAATATTATATCAATTATATTTCTTATAATAATTAGATAGTTTGATAAATCATTCTATAAATATATATGAAGGTCGAGTAATTAAGTAATCCGAGCCTTTGTCTCGTCATATTGTCAATAAATTGAACCACATAACCAAACCAGATACAAATCAAATTCAATAAGGTTCTTCTTCGAACCCCCTCTAAATGTATCATCTGTATATCCAAGGTAAATGACCCAATTATTTTGAACTGACTAAAATGTTCAATGTATATTTTGTTGAAGTGTCGTTTCTGATCCGTCACAGTTATTTTAAACAATCTCTTGTATAATTATTTACTTCTATAAAATTCAAACAAATTCAAGGAAATTATCATTCAATCTACCAAACAGACTCGCGTGCTGGATTTATCATGTATGGAGATCATGTATGGGGTTTCAATGTAAATAATAAAAAAAATAATAAAAAGGAATTTCATTTAGTTCTGCGGTGGCACTGCACAAATAATGAAAACCCGATCCAAAGAAGATCAAAGGGACTTTATGTTCATTCGAAAATCTAAACATTTTATTATTTATATTTTATATAAAAACTAAATGTATAAATAAGGTTTATGTGGAAGGGTTCATGGTTGGAACGGAACAGCCGTCAATTAGTTACAATATACTAACTTAAAGATTTTGAATCGGCTCACTTAAGGTCTGAGCCGGTTATATGAATCGAAATACAAATTATTTATGTTGGAAAGTCTATATTATAAGATAGCAATGACTGATTTTTAAAGGCGATGGATGACAGATGAACATCAGATCATTATGTATTTTATCTAATTTCGAATAAACGAATTCAGGATATTTCCCAACTAATTTTTATTTAAATGAAAATTAACAGGATTTTTTATAAAAAGAAAAATGAATAAAACCGAAATTTAATTTAACTAATAAATTTGATTTTTTATTTGAGACATGAGCAAATTTTTCTCTATTTTAAATACCGAAAATTTCCGAAATTTTCTTCGGGAACCGAAAAAAGTAATGACGTATAATTGTTCCCAATTAAATAATGAACAAATTAATTTGTCTAAATTTAAAAAAAAAATTAACCCCCGAATTTAGGCGGGGTTGGAATTTTTAAATTTCCATTTTCCAAAAAGATGCCTATAATTTCTTCGAAAAATTTAAAATCTAAAATTTCAGTAACCATATATTTAGGGGATGGTTTAATAAATCTAACTACATAAAACCCTTAAGGGGTTATGTAATAAGTTGTATTTTTAAAATGCCGTCAAAATCTGATTGTTTAAAAATCAAATAATTTCTCATTGAATTTTTTTCCTCAACATTGAATTAATTATTTCAATTAAACCACGTCCAAAATTAATAAATTATTGACGATTCCAAAATTTTCGGTCAAAATTTTCTACGAAATCGTAAGCTGTAGCATTTAATGAATTGTCTCCTAAATGGGTTTACATTACAGTCCTTAAAAATCAAATATTGTTTTGTTTCGTTAAAAAAAAACTTCCAAGGATATGTAAGAGAGGTAGAGAAAAGAACAGCCCAATAAGCTAAGGAAGTGTTATAAAATCTAACATATTTAAGAAAAAATAATGACGCAATTATACAAAGAAATTAGAAACATTTCTCTTAAATTTGGATGTAAATTCTAGAAACAATTCTAAAGAACTTCCAAATATTTATGCTAAATCCCAGACTTACTAGAATATTTTTAAAATAAGCAAGCAACTTTTACTCAATAAATTGATTTTTCATACGAGAAAAATCAAGAGTATTTTCTGAAAAATTCTAGAATAAGTCTACGAAATTGTAGACAACTTCCCTACATTTCTACAAACGAATTAAATTTTAAATTTGAAAAATTACCCAAATTCTAGGACATTTCTTATAAATTCCCTAAATTCCAAATAAAATGTGATAAATTATTTTTAATAAATTTCCGCGAAAAAAACCAGGTTTTTCCAAATTTGATTTGAGAAATTACCAAACATTCGTATAATTTTTCGAATTTAAATCAAATTTTCAGGAAATTAATTTCAAGATTTTGGGATTAAAATTTTTTTTAGCTAATCAATCTATTTTTTGACTGTTTTTTCAATCAATAATTTTGAATAACATTTTTTTCCCCCGAAAAAATTCATCAGATTTGACTGAAATTTTTTCCTGAATAATTTATTCTTCTAATTTTTTTTTAGCAAAAAAAATCGCTCGATTCGGCTGATTCTCTTTTCCTCAGTAGTACATGAGCGAAACTAAATGCTAATTTTAGGATTTTGGGGAAACAAATTTTCTTGAGCAGTTGGGAGCTTGGGAACATCGATCATTTTTTTAAAATAATTTTAGATTTCATATAATTTAAAAATATTAATTATTAATGATGATAAATAAATAAAAAAAATGCCAATTTATATTATAATAAATATTTTGTTTAATTTAGAAATTTATTTAATATCGATTTGCAGCAACATGTTGAGGGGAGTGAATACCAAGGTGCCTACTAGGATTTGCTCCATAAAAAACATATTTTGCATGAATAAATGTTCCAAAAATCTCTTCCACAATCTAGAAATATGAACTTGCTGCCAAAAAAATCTTCAGTAAAATTTCTCAAAAAGAAAATTCTACCATAAGATTAAACAGGATATTTTGCCTAAAAAATCAAATTAAAAATAAATTTCTTATTAAAAATAATTATCATTGAAATTCCTCAAAATTACCTCAATTTTTCTGTTATTCTCCAAAATACCCACAGATCTGGAAAAAAAGTTCTAAAAATCAGAAAAATAGTTTTGGAATCTATAGACTAAAAAGTAAAAAACCAGTTCGGTTGGCTTAAATATTTAAATCTCGAAAGAATTTCAACAAATCCAGTCCAAATGAATTTTAGGGGATAGAAAAAGGAAGGATCTTTAAATATCTAGAATCTGTTGTCAACATCTAGAATGCCAGATGTCTAGATATCATGAATGACTAGATCAACATGTCTAGATTCCTTTCTCGAGAAATAAAATTTAGAAAATGATAAATTTTTAATTTCGGAATAGATTTTCCAAAAATCATTCCAAAAAAGTTACCAAATCGATATCTTTTAAGATGAATCCCGAAAACCTATTATTTCCTGAGATACTGGTTCTCCGCTCACCTCGAAATTCATTGATTCAAAAAAATCAGAAAATTTAATTCCCTGAAGATCCAAATATTCGCAAAAATTTCTCAAAATAATCGTACGCATTTAATCTCAATTAATTTAAGAATTGCATTGTAATAAAGGCATATAATTAAAATGAAAAAGAAATTGCAATCAAAATATATCTCTTATCAAGATTATTTCCTGAAATTATAAATTAAAAATCGAAAAAACAACTTAATACAATAAAAAATAACACAGTATGTCAGTAAAGTGTCTGAATATTCGAAATTGAACCAAGATAAAAATCTGAATACATTGTAACATATAAAAACTTGAAGGTCATTTAAATGCAATCCAAATGCATTTAAAAAAAATTATTTTCCAGTCGATATAACTTTAAAAATTTATTGTGCCAATTTAATAGCAT
This sequence comes from Symmerus nobilis, assembly GCA_027564815.1. Lineage (NCBI taxonomy): Eukaryota > Metazoa > Arthropoda > Insecta > Diptera > Mycetophilidae > Symmerus > Symmerus nobilis. The sequence goes on along the minus strand of JANTOP010044445.1, from coordinate 10,822 downwards.
TAAAGGTGATATCTTACGGTAAAAATATTAACGTAAGTTATGGAAATTACAATTTAATTAATATTTATCAGCATTAATAATCGAATAAATTTTTTCGACACCAAAAAGTACTTGGGTAAAGGACTGAAGATTATTTGCAAACAATATTTTGCATAATTTGCAAATCGATATTCAGACCAATCGTTCTTTATGCCTTCGGGTGTATAGGTTTAACATGCATTTACTTCCATTAATTTTAAGATAAGTTTCTTTTTTTTCTTTACATATCGATGGGATTCGATTATTTTATAAGAAGAGGAAACACTTAATGGGATATGTAGAAACTTAACACACGATAGTGTTAATCTAAGTGGTAATTACCAGTATTTACACCAAGCTGAAAAATAATGCATAGTCTCGATTATCTTAATTGTCATCTCTCATCATCTTTCTCTTGAAGAATAAGTATATCCTATATAAGGTAGATAATTACCTCTACTTTAACATCCCTTTTTCAACTTTTCATACAAAATCATTCAACAGTCGATTTAAAAATTTTATATTTGTTTTCGGATGTAGAAAACATTTTCATTTTTTAGCCTCTCAATCATCATACTACATGTCTGTTAACTTAAAATTGAAAATTGATAACAAACTACTTGTAAAATTGAACATAATATTCTCGTCTAATTATGTTCAACAATCAATTATGTATATCGATATTGATGAATTGTGACCAATAATTGACTTGGTTGACTATCAATCAAATATATAGAATAGATGAAAGGTATATTCAAGTCGATTGGATATCAAGAAAGATATCGATATGAAGTACTCTTCAACGATTTCCGGTTAAAAAACTAGGAAATCTTCGATTACTAATTTCATAACTACATGTAAAAGCCTCAACTAAATTTTATTATTTTATTTCAGACCCAAACCGAAATGGAAAACGTTGATGTTGTACAATTACCGCCACCATTACCATCGAGACGACGGCCTCTACCGAAACCGTATACTGTGAATGTTGCTTACAATGCCCCTTTATCAGATACACAACCAAACATGTAAGAATTTTCTTTCGTTTTTCCTAGAAAGCTTAATATCATACGCTGATAGAAATTTTTTTAAAATTAGAAAATTGAGCGAGATTTTAATGGAAAATGAATATGAATGAAAAGCTTTTTGGGAAATATACAGGGCGATTCAGTAGGATTGTAGAACTTGATATTCTTAATTTTTATTTAATAAATTTCCTTATATTTATTTTACAGAATAAGAAATGTTTCATCGGAAAATTATCCACCGTCAACGCCAATGTTTGTAAGTAATTAAATTTTATAAAAAGAAATTAAAGAAGATTTTCTTATTTAATCTAATTATTACGGGATTCTATTTTATATATAATTCACTCCTTTTACCATGGATACTTTCCTATGCAGACCCTACCATTTGGTATATCTGCACATCTTCACTTCCTTCATTACTCCCTATTTCTTAGTCGTAATTTTCTACTGATTTTTATTTTTATAGAAAGAAAATTCCTTAAGAAAAAATTAAAAACACATTACGGTCTATCTAATTAAGTGGAATTAGACAATGGAAAGTAGTCATTTTAATTGGTTTTTGTAATTTTAAGCAGGGTCATTTTAAAAAGAATATAAGGTCATGATTTTAAATTTAAAGAAAATTTAATTTAATTAAAAATTATAGAAGTTTGGGGGGAAATCTTAACATTAAAAAAATATCGACTTATCTGATTTCTTCCCCCTTACTATTTTCTCTAATTTTCTATCGAACTTATATTGTACCACTCGGTATCAAATTACCCAAATAAGCCGTTCTTCATGATACTATGTAGTATTTTAAAAAGGTGGTCGGTATGTTACTTATTTAGTAGGGTGGGTGGATGGAATCTTACTTATTTTCAACATTTTTTTTACCGTATATGTTTACTTACGGTTTTAAAAAAAAAATTGTTGCTGACTCTGTTTCTAAAATTAAAACAAATGATTTTTACAACTTTACCAGTTCAAAACAATTTCTATCATTACCGTATAAGATGTATAGTTAATTATATAGGAAGATGTTGTAAATTTTTCCGGTTTTGTTAACTTTAAAAAACTGGATAAAAAATCGGAAAATAAAGAGAGCAAATAATATAAAGAAATAATATAAATAAAAGAGGATTGTCTGGGGGTCGGGGTATCATTACAAAAATATTTAGATTCTGAACCGTAAAGGGTGACGACTTAAGATATTTGAAAACCAAACGAAGCCAAATGGAAATTATTTGCGTTGAGGGTTATTAATTCCATTTCATTTTAAATTTTATCTTTTTCCTACCAAACTAGACCAAAAGAAAATGGGTCCCCGTAAATTCATTTCTGGTAATTAACTATCCGTTATATTTAATGGAATTCCACCGAATTTTGAATGATTTGATTTATTTATGATCCATCCGAAAGATGGATTTTCCAACAACAAGGCGAAGAAAATCCTTAAACAAATATGAGTTGTAAAAATTATATTACGGTGGATGAGATGTTTGTTTGCCATTTTTTCTGCACATCATGATGTGCAAAATTCACGTATATAATTTCTTCCTTTAACGTTCAAATATCGTTAAGAAAAAATTGATTTTTATTTGAGTACATAAATTTTGTGAAAGGAATTTTTGATCATTAAAAATGTTGATGATAATGAATCGAAAGAATTTAAGTGCAACTTAATGATTTCGGTAGTATTTCTTAAGATGAAGGAAAACATTCAACGTCATTACGTAAAAAATTCAATTAACATATTTTATATTCATTACCAAAACCCATCCAGAACGTAAAATGAATCAACTTCTTACGGAAATTAAATAAACTTAAAAGATACCGTCTTTGGTTAGTGGGTTAGATTTACTTATTCGTACAAATATTTTCATGACTCAAGAAAATTATGTTTTGGATAGCGGTAATAAATTTCTTATCGGAGGAAACATTTCGGGGATATTAACCCAAAATGAAATCTTTTAATTCATTGATTTTAATGAGATAATTTCAAGCCTTCGCTCAATTTCTGAATTTTATTACTCTTTTCAAAATACAAGTTTGATTTGAGAATTTGAGAATTTAAATAATCGGAACCCATTTATACCATTAAAAAATCAGGGGGTTGATTTTCTACAGTTTTCTTACCCTATTCCGAAGCTTTAATTTCGCATAATTAGATTTTCAGGTTACGAAACAAAATTGGTAGGAAATTCAAATTTTCTACGAAATTGTAAGAAAAATTCTATAAAAAAAGAAGGCTGGAGTCGATTTTTTTCGCCAAAAAAAGAAAAAACGGAACTAAACTTAAATCTCGAATTGGAGGATTTTTATAATTAAATTTTATTTTTCTCAGAGATTTTTCCAATAAAAACCAATCGAATTTAATAATTTTTATTGCAACTCAGGGTTTTAAAATATATGTTGGGAGAGGACCCTATGATTTTTTGGTGTTGATAGATCCCCCTAGTTATCCCCTATTTGATTTCATTTTGAAAGTTTACAAATGTAAATTTTCCGATTTTGTAACAAAAAAACTTCGATTTATGAAGCTGAAAGTCGATTTTTTTTTGCCAAAAAAAAAATCTCAAAACGATTGATTTTTTCAAAAAATTTATTTAGCCAAATCTCTTAGATAATTATAACAAGAAATAATTTGGATTCATTCAATTAGAAAAATTCGATTAGAAATTTCTAGGAAATTTTTTATTGAAAATCAGAATCTGTCATATGGATCTTAAAAATGCAAGTTTTGAAATAAGCATTTCAGGTGATTCTTTTAGTAAATATTTTACATGAACAGAACCATACAACTAACCATAATAGAAAATTAAACTCAACGTTACTGAATGGCCTCATTTATGAATTAAAATTAAAATTAAATGTTAATAAAGAAATTGTTTTTTGGGAAATTAATTTGGTGATTTAAGAGGGAATTAGAATAAATTCATTATTCGCTAATCCTTTCTAATTTCTAGAAAATCACTTATTTCTTCAGATAGAGTCCGAAAATTTGGTACAGTAAATCTCAAAGGATGGAAATAAAATTTGCTTAAATTTTCTTGAGAAAAAAAATGTCGAAAAATTTCTTAATCTAATAATGCCAAATTATTTCTAAATAATAAACGAAGAGATTTTGTAAAGACAATTTTTTCAAAAAAAAATTAACCGTTTGATATTTTTAAAAAAAAAATGCGTAAAATCAGAAAAGTTCGTAAAAAATAAGGGATAGTCGGGCAAAGGCAGGAAAATAACCGAAAAACATCTGAAAAATCGTACGTTATTTGGAAAACTCGGAAAGAGCCAAGTAAAATCAATAAATGTTGTACAAAGTCGATAAAATGTTGAAATAAGCCAGGAAAAAATACCGAAAAATCATGAAAATTTTTGGGCAAAATCAATCAGTAACGAAACATTTTTATTATCTGATTTTCTCTGTCTATTTTTACTAATTTCTCCGACCACCCCCCTCGAATTTACCAGGTTTTGTTGAACCCGGTTCACCCTGAATTTTGCAGAAATATTCCCGGATTTTGTAGAAAAAATCTGGAATTTTGCAAAAATATTCTGGGGAATATTGCAGAAATATTCTGGAATTTTAAAGAAATAATCTGGACATTTGCAGAAAAAATCTGAAATTTTGTAGAAATATTCTGGAATTTTGCAGAAATATTCCTGAATTTTGCAGACATAATATAGGATTCCGCAGAAATATTCTTGAATATTGCAGAAATATTCTGGGGAATTTTGCAGAAATATTCTGGGGAATTTTGCAACCATATTCTTGAATTTTACAGAAATAATCTAGAATTTTGCAGAAATAATTTAGAAGTTTGCAGAAATATTCGTAAATTTTGCAGACATAACCTAGGGATTCTGCAGAAATATTCTTGAATTTTGCAGAAATATTCTGGGGAATTTTGCAGAAATATTCCTGAATTTTGCAGACATAATCTAGGATTCTGCAGAAACATTCTTGAATTTTGCAGAAATGTTCTGGGGAATGTTGCAGACAAATTCCTGAATTTTGCAGACATAATCTAGGATTCTGCAGAAATATTCCTGAATTTAGCAGAAATATTCTGGGGAATTTTGCAGAAATATTCTGGGGAATTTTGCAGAAATATTCCGGGGAATTTTGCAGATATATTCTAGAATTATGCAAAAATATTCCTGAATTTTGCAGAAATAATCTAGAATTTTGCAGAAATAATTTAAAATTTTGCAGAAATATTCCTACATTTTGCAGAAATATTCCTGAATTATGCAGAAATATGTTGGGGAATGTTGCAGAAATATTTTGGAATTTTGTAGACATTTTCTTGAATTTTACAGAAATAATCTGGAATTTTGGACAAATATTCTGGGGAATTTTGCAAAAAAAAATCTAGAATTTTACAGAAATATTCCTGAATTTTGAAGTAATATTCCGGAGAATTTCGCAGAAATATTGACAACAAATATCAACATCTCACCCCTTTCAGAACTATTATTGGAATTATTTCGATTTTTGTTTTTAGTGTTTTTTGAAATTTTTCCTGATTTCTAGCAACTCCAACATTTTTTTAGAGTGGTGGTACGGATTTTCTATAAAAAATAAAAATAAAAAGAACTAAAAAACGGGACAATCCCCTTAAATCCTTGCCAACCGCAACGCTTATAAGATTAATTCCGATTTTCCCGTCAATTTTATAATGTCTAACAGATGTATTTCGTTTTTTATTATAATAAATTAAATTCGGTGCCATAAACAGGGCAGTTGTAATTTATCTGGAATTTATCACAAGTCATTAAATTATTGACCCATATTTGATTAACTATCTTCTTACCTAAGGTACAGTAATACCTTGTTTTACGCGGCGATTTCTATCAAATAGAAAATCTCCGGATTTTATAAGACGATAGTTACAGTATTTCTGTACCAAAAATCTTTTTCATTGATCAATATAAAAAATCCGAAAAAAAATTTCTTTTTTTGGATTATGGAAAATGTTAAACAAATAAATATTCTTGATCGGTTAATTATTTTCTTTTTCCTCTACTTTTTCTCTTCATCCGATTAATAATTATATTAAATCTTAATATTAATTATCTAATAAATTCGATGTGTTATTGAAAGAATTATTATGCGTAAATGTGTAAATTTACACAAAAATCTCGTACATATTTCAACATTCAACTTGTAATTTTTATTTATGTTGAAAGGTCTTATGCGGTAGGTGTAGGGGCGATCGTATAGGGAATTGAAAATAGATGGATGGAAACATATGCAAACCTCATATCGTATATCAAAATATTATTTTTCTCTTCATGGATATAAGATAAAAAAAATGTATCTTTTGAAGTGAAAATATTAAATGTAAACATTATAATTTTTAGTGGTTTTTTTTTTTGGATTTGGATTTGAATTTGTACATTGAAATGCCATACAATGTGTATTTTAGGTTATAAGAGATGAGATGAGACATACTTGTTTTGTAATAATCTCTCTTGTAATGTTCTTTTGGGTAAATTTGTTTTAAACATCTTAAGTAGCGAAACAAGCAATAAATTTGGAAAGATAAAATAAAGAAACAAGTATAAGCAATTTTTACAGCAATTTATTAAAAATTTTCTTATTTTCAGATTCATTCATTTCTTACAAATTTTCTGAATTACTTTTGATTTTTATTTATTATCAAAATTGTCACAAATGAAATGAAATATTATTATTAAGAATAATTATAGCGAAGTTAATTTTTGATTAGGCCTCTGTTCGCCGTACCCGCCACCCGAACAGCATTAATTTTACGAAACGTCCAAATGTCCAGCGAAACAATTCGCAACATTTACTACAACGCCAAAATTCGATACAATCAATGGATATATATCCCCGACCCCAATTAAATGTGGTACCGCCAAGATTAATAGCCAAACAACCCTTTCAAAATGTGACCCAACAAGGTCAACCAACACCACCAAAAATTAATTCAGTTCCATTGGTACAGCACCCACCTCATATAAAACCAATCCATCGAAATCAAAGTCGGATACCGACAACCACCAATCAAAGTGGTATGGTTGGCGGACAAAATTTTAATCAAATCTCCAAAACGGCTACAAATATTTTAAATGATATTTATGAGAAGTACTTGTTGAGCCAAACGACATTTGATAATGTAAATATGAGGAAGATAAATAATATGTTGGGAACGACATCATTTGGGGCCGATTATCCACCGGTTCAAACAAATGTTGATTACAATTTTAACAGTCCCCACATGCAAAACCAACAAATTGCCAAACAAGTTAATTTAATGGAAATAAATAATAAATCTGGGTATCCACCGGGCAATATCAAACAACGGATCCCAAATCGGATAATTAATGAAAATCCTATCCGATCCCATCAGAAGATTTTCAAAAGAACCGCAGCCCCGGAACACCCACCTACTCTCAGTGTGGTTCCAATCAATCCCGGTCCAAACCGTATCCCCGGACAACCGAATGGTGTTATGGCCGTTCTACGTACCCAACCAATCGGTTGTTCGGCAGACTCAGAAAATCGATGGTTCGATGAACGTCAATGTGAAGGAAATTATATCGAACGACCAAAGATCGGATATGGAAATCAGGAAGTTAATGATGATGTAAGGAAATCGGTTCGCGAACAACCGGTTGGAGGAAATTTCTACGAGGAAATACCAATGGAAGGTGGCGTTCTTATGACCAAAGATTCGACTGGTGAAATAACAACGAAATTTGAATATCGGAATAGTAAAATTAATATTATGTTGGAGACGGCTCAGGCTATGGCAGCGGCTGCTTATTATGCCAGGTAATTAATCTTAAAAATAATTTTTTTTCCCATTTTACCAAAAGGATTTTCATAATTTTACGAAATTTTTTTTTTCAAAATTTTTTCGAAAATTTATTTTTCAAAATTGTGTACAAAAATTTGTATTTTCAAAATTTTTTCGAAAAGTTGATTTTTCAAAATTTTTTTAAAAATTTTTTTCAAAAATTATTTGCAGATTTTTTTTTATTTTAATAATCAATTTTTATTTATCTCTTAATTCGGGTGAGTTATTTATTGGATTGGTAAATGTAGCATATCGAATGCTGGGATTCATATTTGATATGCTAATTAAGAAAATTCATCACCTAACCCCCCACCAAGAAATCGTCAAGCTTATTAAAGTTTTATTTATGAAAAGCGCGTTCAACTGTTACAATATTTGAGATATTTTACCATAAGATAAATGGTGATATTTATATGTGATTTAACGCTACTATTTATAACTTTTAGTATAATATATAAGTAAGGATATGTTTTCTATTTTCTTAACCTACTACCCACCAAAAATAAATATTAAAGTATTACTCGTTTAGTTAATCGTGACACTGAAAAAAAGAATGTTTTGTTCATTTTATGACTTGTTTTATTATTTCGATTTCAGACACGAAAAATTGTATGTTTTCTCTTCTATTTTTATCTCGGAACAGATAAAGGATATGTCAAGTTAAGGAAGGTATATTATTTTATATTAGGTTAAATCATTTTATAGGCAGATGAATTTAAAAAATTCAGGACCCCATCAAATCAAATTCCTTAAAAGCTAACAGTTTTAATTAGAAACATTTTTTTTTATGGTGAAATTTAATTAAAAAAAATTAAAAAATAAAACAAGAATGGCATAAAATTGTGTAATTAAATATTTACCTTGAACTGGTTCCACTTATTCCTACCGAATCGCACACAAGTCCCTTTTACCCATTAATTTTGAAGTTTGGTATCGGTGGTGGTTACCATACATAAATAAATACAGTGATCCCTTAATTTCGTCGGATTAACGTATAAGAAAATAATTTGGGATTATTCCCCCCGTCGAAAATGAATCAAAATTAAAATCGGTGGAAAACTGTGGTTTTGTATCCCATCTACAATATAATCTCATATCTTCCACCGTTTTTAACGAACCGAAAAACCGTATTTTTTTAGGGAAAGTTGAGATATTATTTTTTATGACTGTAGAACTGAATGATGGGGCAAGTAGTTCTTCTATCTCGGTGATGAAATTCATTAAATTTAACGCGAATTCATAATATGTATATACGGTTCATATAATGCAAATCGTTATACAGATTATGGGTTTCGTCATTCAATGATGAGTTTAGATTAGTCTGCTTTCGAGTAGAGATTCATCTACCAGTTATTATAAATACGGTGGATTATCATCTTAAATAAAACACCGACAGAAATTTAAATTTTCTTGAAATCAAGAGAATTTTAATTCATCAAATTTTAAAAATAGAAATTTTTAGATGACTTCTTAAGGTTTTTAGATCATTAACTCAGAAAAGTCATGCCATAAATTAATCCTAAGCGAAATTTTGACATTTATAATTATCCGCGAAATTTCGGATATTTATCTGAAAAGTGGTACTTTAATAATTTCTATCTATTCCATTTAAAACACCACCAAAAATTAGATAGTTAATTTTATACAAATTTTGAAGTTCATTATTTAGCTGGGAACAATTCCTTGTCATTATATTTTCCCCGTGTCGAAGAAAATGTTTGGAAAATTTCGCATATCTTCAGAACAATCCTAAAAATAAATTCAAATTCCAATAAATCGTTGAATTCCTAATAAACTAAGGTAATAGGTAAAAACCAAGAATTCAATGATTTTTAATCATCATTCACCAGATGCGAAATAATTATTAGAATTTAATTAATCGGATTAAAAATGTATCTCAAAAAGAATAAAATTAAATTTTGATTAAAAGCTTTCACTGAACTTTGAAGCATTCCTTGAGAAAATTTGAAATTTCGGGGCAGTAAAATTATTATTATTATTAAGTTTTTTAAAAGCTCCCGCAGGAAAATTTGAGATTTGATTACAATTTAATTATTCCGATGAAAAATGTATCTCAAAAAGAATAAAATTAAATGTTAATTAAAAGCTTTCGGTGAGCTTTGGAGCATTCAATAGAACTTCCTTGAGAAAATTTGAAATTTCGGGGCAGTAAAATTATTTAGATGGAAAATATGTTTGAAAGCATATAAGTTTATATTCGTAATATAAAGCTTTCTTTAAGCTTTTAAGTTTTTAGTTTTTTAAGTAAAAGCTGCTGCAGGAAATTGTAGATTTGATTACAATTTAATTATTCGGATAATAAATTAAAAAAAACATTTTTATTAAAAGCTTTCGATGAGTTTTGAGCACTTTAATGAAACTTTTTTGAGAAAATTTCAAATTTCGAGGCAGTAAAATTATTTAGATGGAAAATAGGTTGCAATGCGAATAAAATTATATTTGAAAGATTCTAAATTTTCTAAAAGCGTCTGTAGGAAAATCTTATCTTATCATTCAAGATTTTCATTCTTAAAATTTTTACAGGAAAATTTAAAACAAAAAACAATCGATTTTATTGGATTTTTAACAATTCAATTTTTAGCGAGACTCTGAACGTATAAGTTGTAAGGAGCCCCTTAATATTTAGGTATTGGCCCCTTGATATTAAGGTGGCCCAAGTCATCCACTATTTAAATCAATATCGGAATTTCGCAATTTTCAAATTTTCCGAATAATTATAGAATTTTTCCTGATAAATATAAATTTTTCTGTTGTTTTCTTTATATCCAACCCCCTAAAACCAGGGGGATAATTTTTTAAAATAATTTGTTTTACAATTTCCTCATTGTACCCCCTGGTTTCATTTCCCATACTCATATTTTCCGCGTCCTCCAAAGTTCTCCAGAAATTTACGTCATGACACTGATAGACAAATTCTATAAAATCAAAGCTTTCGTTACCATT